>JAPZDV010000009.1:4255594-4283891 GCA_029814665.1 Acanthurus lineatus
GTGATTCAAGTTATTTTTAAAGCATAATTGTGAAAGTTTATATAATAAAGAATTTGCACAACTGCATGCAAATATACATTTATATATTAGTACAAATACAAATGTATGTAAACACAAGTCATGGAGTTTGAGTCCATCAATGTTTCATCTTTAAATTGTTTAATTGTAACATTTAAGCTGATAATTCTTAAACAGATAATTATTCTGTGGTTTTATTTAAAGTTTTAACTTTCTTTAATGTCTCTGAACCTGTTGCCAACCGTTAACATGCACACAACATGTGTACTGAGGACACACACATGCACACACACATATATTTTGTAACACAAATGTTGTATTGATGCAAAGTAAACATGAACATAATAAGATTTGATGGTAAAATTAGAAAATAAATCCTCAGCCAACATCAAGATTGGATTCCAATGTTGCTGAATCCTGATTGGTGCACGAACGTAAGTGATTTCAGATTGGTCCAGCTGAGGCCCTTCATCTCCTTCAAACCGGTGAGAAAAGCTCAGAAAAAAAGACACAAGTGCAGAAATCTCTCATGTGAAATGTCCAAAATGGTTCTTGCTTTGGCAGAAAATGTTGCGTTCATGTTCAGTCCTTTGACTCACATTAAGAAGCTGACTGAGTCATTATTTTTATGGCCTTTTATATAATCAAGATCCAGGACTTGATTCTTTCAAAAAGGCTTCAAAGAAACACTTGCTGTTAGATTTGAAAACGAGAAATCTGAGGGAACAAACATCTTTATGTTTAGTCACTTTGGCTTGAATTCACATCTATAGCTTTCTGTCAGCGTATCAAACATCAAAGCAAAGCAGCAACAGAAGCCAAATCACATGAGACAAATGTTAAACTTCAGGGCTCGTTGCTTCAAAACCAGTTTAAATGAGATCTGTGGAAAACGCCAGCGTGTAACGTGGACCACACGCTCGTCCGCAGCTTTGATGTGCTTTGAAGACGAGGCCGGATCTGGGCTGCGTTAGTTAGCTTTAGTCAGATGGATCAGTGGTGGCAGGATGCTCGTCTGAAGATGGGGTTGAGCATCTGCCAGCTGAAGCTCTGAAAAGGAGGCTCTTGTTAATGACTTCGCTTCACATCCTTCACTGAAACGTAGCGCTTAAGTAGCCGTGGGTTTGTAGCTGTCTTAATAATTATGCAATCCCACTCTGACGAGCAGGAACTGGATGCATGACTCTTACATGACGTCCAGGTGGCTTTAACGCAGAAAATTTGGCCAAAGTTCCTTCTGTCATTGAGTAACTTTGAACAGGATCCCAAATAATCAGTCATAAGGGAATTAGGAATATGATTGCATGTGCATGATGTCATTTCCCTCCCACTCACACAACAGAAAAGTCATTTCTCAATCTCGAGTGGGGGCTTACAAAGTTGTGCTAAATGCTTTTTAAGCTCAGCGTGATTAGGACGACCCCCCCCTTACTCAAATACATGCAGGTCTCTTTGTGTTTGAACGGAGTCGGAGTCACAGTGGAGCTCGGCAGCTCCGTCACTGTCGCCCTCATCATTCTCCATTTCAGGGAGCTTTTGTGCGTTGATAGCATTTCTACATCCATTCATTTAAAATGCAAAAAAAAACGAGAGTGGGATTTTTCAAATACAGATTCAAATCACCGGGAAAGAATTTCTAATCTGGCCGACGCTGGTTTCAATACCTTTGCCAATCAGGTGAACATAATAGACAGGTTTCCGTCTCATTTCAGGCCAACCTGTTTGATTTACAGAGCTCAGCATTTCACATTCATCCCTCATCCTCCGTCTCTGAAAGCAGCAGCCTGGTGTGATCTGCTGTGTATGAGTGGGTCTAATTATTCCACATCAGACCTCTGCAGCTTCACACGAAGCCACAATCGATTCACTCAAGTCTTGTATTTGCAATTATTTCTTTGCTTAACTGAGGACGGTCTTGTCGTTGCTGAATGCTAAAAGCACCAAATCTCACAAAGGTCACAGTTTGTTCTCCACCTTGAAAACAGAAACATTCTCACCTCGATTTGTAGCTCTTCTGCATCATCTACATCACATCATGCTATGGTATCATGATGTAAATAAAGCAGTAAGAGGCAGTAAGAGTAAGAGTAAGAGGCTGATTCACCAGGTGGATTTCACACAGTTGAAATTTCTGTTGTTTGGCTCAGTGGGAAAATTGAAGCGCTGCATGTGAGACCAAATGCATTTATGAACTGCTGCAGATGAGAGCTGTGGACATCCATCACTGTGTTCACTCTGCTCCCCGTGCAGGCTCAGTAATCGTGTTCACTTTTTACATTTTAAGGTCACAGGCTGAGGATGTGAAGCCCCCTCCCCCCTTCCTCCTCAGGCCTCCACCGCATTAGTTGTGGTTATCTTTTGTTTAGCATCGCTGTGAATCGGTCAGCGATGTGTGAAATGAAACCCGGCCTGGCTCTGCTGCTCGCTGTGGTCCTGCAGACTAAATGTAGTCAGTGGAGGCTGGAGCTGAGTTCCTCGCTGTTGCCTGGTGGTTTATAACATCTATGAAGGAATAATTCTAAATATATGCTTGTGCATCACACCACACAGGTAATGAAATGGAGAATTATATTCTTTTACACAAACCTGCTCTCGACAAGGTTTCCAGGTATTGAAAAATGCCAGCAGGAGGGAGTTGTTATATCAATTCTTCAGGCTTTCAATCTAGTTGGCAGTCAGGTAATTAGTGAAGCATGTAGGCAGACACGCAAGCAGCCGACCTCCAGGGATCAGAAACTAGGCTAGCTGCGGCGCTGTGTTCATGAACGGTGCATTTTTTCAAGCTACAAAAAAATGAGGACGGATTTCATGTCAGGCTGCCCTGCACTTATTGCACAAAACCTTTTGTGATGCAGTTTCTAAGAGAAATACTTCAGAGGCTTTTTAGTCACAGCAGAGTCTGCAAACAACCGCAGACCGCAGCGATGGAGGTAGATTTTAAGTGCTTTCGTGTCGCTGTGAGTTTGCTTTTTGAGAAACAGCGAGTGCATTGAAAAATAAGCTAATGTGGGTCTGATGTACAGCTGCTATAAGTGCAGGGAGACTCTGTGAAATAGTGTACACACAGTTCAACAATGACTGAATGCCGAATGTGAATTTTTTGCCGTCGTCTTGACACTTCCCTGATGCCGGATGGGAACGTGTTGTTCCTGACAAGCGCAGATGACAGCTGCAATCCTGCTCTCTGTTGAGTGACAAATCTCAGATCACAGGCGACTCACTTAAAGAAGAAAGAGGGAACAGAGGGCTGAAGGCTCCGGCACAATCTCATCTACTCGGGGAGAAAATGGGAGTCAGCGCGTTCGCTTTCAAGATTTTATTTGAATATGCATGGAGAGGAGTCAGACTGAAAAGAACAGAGTGCAAAGAGTTTATATGTTTTTTTAAGTTTTTTTTTTTACTCTCTTATTCTCCCAGTTTACTGTTTACCCGCTGAGTGTCAACGTCTCTCCCTCTGTTTTACTGAAGCAAACCAGTTGAACTGTGTCATTGTCACACAACGTCACACCAAACTGTGGTCTTTAAAGCAAAATTAGACATCACACCTGCTTGGAATGTTTTCTCGTGTGCTATTTAAGAGATATTTTCACAAGATTGAATATGTTGCTTAAAGTGTAGTCATCATTGTGTCCAACAAATATTCCAGTTGACTCACAAAGATTTAATTCCTCTGTGATGAACTTGAGGGTTTTAAAATTACCTCCATTCAACGACACTGTTTTCACAAATATTGTGAAATAAACAATTTAAACAGTTCCACAAAAAGTTTCAATACCAGGTGTTCATTAAATGTTTTTTTCCTGAAGTGGTCTTTGTTTTTTACTTTGGCTTTTAATGGACCAATGGGGGAACAGCAACTCCGCATCGATCTCAAAAGACTTCCTGTATGAAAGACTCGATTTACTTTTGATTAAAAATGATAATTACACAAAAACTGAGTGTGGAAATAACAAACTGACCCAGACTGCTATCTAATTTAATGTATAGATACCGCAGTGAGTTTGCAAATTCCAATTCAAAACTTTAAAACACATCTTGAAGTTTGTAGCATTTTCAATTCAAGATATGTTTTAAAGTTTTAAATTCAAACACCTCCCGTTTGTCACAGAGGCACTGAATCATCATGCTACATTTTAAGTTACACATTAAATCTTGTGAAAATCTCACTTTTAGGGAGTCCAAGCAGTTGACTGTGTGTCCTTCTTCTTCACTGGATGGGACATAATAGGGTTCATTGAATAGTTTCCTCTGTTGTAGTTTGAATATGATGCTTTTGTGAATATATATCTTTCACAGAGTCGACCCTTTGGAGGTCAGAAAGGTCACTGTCATCATTTGTTTGTTCGTATGTTTTACTTCATCAGTTCTCACCTGTTTCATTTGTTGTTTATGAAGCTGTTGTGAATCTGTCAGCTTCACCAAAAACCTCCAAGACGTCTCTGATTAGCTGGATTCCTGATCTGTAACAAGCTCTCATTTTAAATATTTCGAGCATTCTGGAGATGGAGATGAGCTGAGTTACATCTCTTTCTGAACATTGACCTTGCTGTCATCATTTCTCTCTCTGCCATGTTTGAGTTCAGACTCTCATTTTCACCTCACTGTTGGAGAGAAAACCCTCACCCTGTGTGTCCTTGTGGATCTCCATGGACGAATCCTTGAGACAGACACAGCAGATGTTGCCTGCACAAAGGCTGTCATCCTCCATTTTTATAGATAATACTTCTTAATATTTTCACACCTGAAACAGAAATACAGAAAGAAGTCTTCAAACTTTCTGTATAATCATTCGCTCTCTGGTCTCAGCTCAAAAACTCTTCAATAAGCGCTCGTACAGAAAGCTAAATACAGACTCCAGGAGGCTCATAAATGAAATGTAAAAGTTGTGCATAAACACAGTTTCCAGCCTTGTGTTAATCACCATGGTTTGCCCACTTAATCCCAATGACTGTGGTTCAAAAACACAGTCTCACACACCGTTTCAGAGCCTCTCAGAGGTGCAATTGGCATCATTTCAGCTGTGGAGTCGACTTTTGCAAATCCTCTCTATCAAACTACTGAAGCCAATTACACGATTCAGGGGCGACACCGTCACCAATGATACAATTAAAAAAATCAATCTGCAGCAAGTAAAATGTTTCTGTCCCTCCCCAGCAGGTTTTCTGATACAATAATTAAAGAAAATGTAACTTTAGAGAATCACCAAACTCTTTATTGAAGGGATACGTGGGACTGAAGTGGGCCTGTGTGTTGTTCTCATCCATAGTTGGTGTATTACCTTCAGCAGATGGTCGTCAACACACTTCCAGTCTGAAAAAGAAGCAATTATCAGTATAGAAAGCTGAGCAGTGAATTCTGTCAGAAAAACATTTTTCCCCTCTAAAAAAAAATACTCATCTAAAAAAAAAAAAAATCGATATCAGTTTAAGTGCGGGCTTAATGTTAAATATTTTCACCACTCAACCTCTCTGTCAGACGGCCTTTTTTTGATAGGAAACTGAAGCCCTCATATCGCTCTCTGAAGCCATAAGACTCGTCTGACAGCAGCAGTAATGGCAGAGAGCACAGACGGATTTAACAGCATCAGCTTCCTGTTTGAAAGGCCCGTCTGACTGAATTCAAGGCTCCTGTTTAGTTTTGTTTCAGTCAATTTTTTTCTATTATAAAAAAGGATCCGGTAAGAATAACTGATAATAAAAAAGTGCTGCTGAAAGATCAGGCAAAAAAAAAAAAAAAAAAACAGGTGTGGATTTCACTCCAGTAGGTAAGAAGCTCTGAATTAACACCAGAACATGTTTGCAATCTTTCTACACACAGTTTTTAAAGAAACACAACAGGTGAGAACAGGAAACCCACAACAGGACCAGAATGAACTGTTGACCGGCAGCCCTGCTTGCATCTCAGAGGGTCCTGGTTTACATAAATAAACCTCACTGTGACTTACATCTGACAATAAGATCCTCTTCCATCAGCTCCCATTGCAGTTCGTTTTTGAACTTTGTTACACGAGAGAAATTCTCTGTGTATTCTCTGTAGATAAAGAGTGAAATTAAACAAAAAAATATAACATGGCTGACTGAAAAAAGTGGTTCAGTCTGTGCAGCCGTGTTCCCAGCAGAAATGTGTTAGAGAGTTGCAGCTTCAAGGATGTTTTATGTGCAAAATTCAGGGAGGATTAAAGCAGTGAGGTGCTTTTTGAACGTGCATTTATAATCTCAAAAGCATCTTTTTCCTTCTTATTACTCTCTGAGACAAACTGTAAGCAAACTACAAATTGAGGCATGTTTTCTTCTGTCAGTTATCAGCAGGCGGCTTTGATTAAAGGTCTTTAAAAGTCGACTTCAGTTTTCTTTAAAAAAAAAAAAAGTCCTCATTCAGTATAAAAACTCTTTATTTTTACTTAAACATTTTTTCCTCTTGATCTGAAAGTGTTTGTGTGTGTGATCACAGGCTGTCAGGAGGCTTCACACACTGTCAGAGCAGCCCGACTGCAGGAGTGCGTTCAGTCATTTCTGTCGAGTTTCAGTCAGAACTATCAGATGAGCAGCAAACGCTGTCACTCCTGTCAGCTACGTCAGCTACGTCAGCTAGCAAGCTCGTCCTCTGGTGAAGGGCAGGTTTCAGTTTTGGAAAAAGCTGCATTAGCATGATTGAATTTTAATTAATCCTATCTTAAATTATTCATTTTTAATGGGTTAACCCCTCTCTCCATGTTTTTTTTCCTTTTTCTTGTTAATGTAATTAATAATATCATAAGCAATCACCGTTACACACTGCAGTAAAGTACAGAAGAGTTTATTATGATTAATAATTCCAGCTTCTATCAGCTCTTCTGCTTACTCCATTAAACTCTCATGTCAGGACAAGAATAATCATGAAACAGGGTCTGAAATATTCTGTGTGGTTTCCAAAAAGGTTTGGAGTCCTAAATTTCCTTTGAATACTTTTGAGGGTTAAAGTTAATTAGTCTTTGTTTTGTCTTTCTTTCTCTGTTCAGCTTGAATTGTACAAATCCACCCAGCACACACACATACACACACACACACTTAAAGGTCATACAGACAACAACTGCATGAAAACAAATAATTAAAAAAAAACAATACATCCGCAGAATCTTTAGAAAGCTGCAGAAGAAAAGTCTATACTTTCCTTTGGAGGTAAAACGGTTTTGACGGGTCCAACATGATCAAATATTTACATTTGAATGAGTTTATGACTGATGTGGCTGAAGGATCTCTGAGCAAATAGCAGAACTAAAGGGATAAAGTTAGTGTTAGCACACAGGTTTGTTAGCAAAAACATCAGATCATAAAGTATAAAAGTACGATTCAGCAAATCTAAACCAACTACACAACAAGTTAGAGCAGTCAAACAGTCTGAACTGAAGTGTCGTTAACGGTTAGTTGATCACAATCAGAGAAACATCAGCTTCAATCCCTGAATATCCACATTAACAGGAGTGAAGATATGGGAGGTATAAATGTTGTCCATTTCACCTTAAAATATAAGACGAGTTCCAGCCCAGTTCAACCAGTCTGACAGGGTTGTAAAGCTCTTTCCTACCTCGAGTCAGAAGCAGCACCTTGGACAGCTCCCTGCAGGCTGCTGCACCCGCGTCATCGCTGACGTGGTGTAAAGATCTCAGAGATGGCAGCGACCAATGACAGGTGACACACAGGCAGAGGATTTTTTTTTTTATTTTTGTGACAATGACTGCATCCTCTTCTTTTCTGTGTGTGTTCACTTGAACAGGCATCACTTGTTTGCAGACGACGCTGTCAGCTGTTCAGGTGTTGACAGAATGTTTTAAGCTTCTGTACCTGCAAGTTTTTTTCTGGAGACTTTTCTTAAAGTTGTTGTTGTTGTTATTTCTGACTGCTGGTGGATTTCTGTGGTTGTTTTAGTTACTTTATTTTTGAATATTTTTTTGACTTTCAAATCAAAACCTGTGATTGAAGCTGCATTCAGCTGGTGGAGCAAGCTGCCGGTCTCTCTGTTTCTTTTTTTTTTTCTGTAACCAGCCCTTTAGGTCGTCGATCTGACATTTTCTGCCCACAGGAGCTGTCAGCCCATAAAAGGTTGCAAACATGTGAAAACCGAGCGTGTTTGTCTGTGTTTTTGTCTGTTTGCTGGCTGTCTAGACTATTACACCGCCTCATCCATCATTTATAACATTACCTTTCATTTATTTCATTTATTGTCTTTGCTTCCATATACATATTTACCGTTCGACTGCTCTGGGAGTCATTAAAAATTCTTTCATGTGCTGTTTTTCTTTACATGACACGGTTCTTTACAAAACTCGGCTCTTATCCACAAAACTTTTCCCCTGATTAAAACAATACCAGCTCAATTTAATGATACAACCCCCCTTCTGTTTTGCAGCAGCTTCAAAGTCATTATTACATTTCCATCAGTAATTATAACTTGCTGTTTTCTGCTTCTCATGTAGTTTGGTTCTTTTAAATGCAGTTGCATGTTTGTAATAGTTGAATATAAATGGCGCCATTATCTCTGCTGTAATTAGCCTCTTTCTTTTGCCTCCGTGCTGTCAGCTGGAGTTTTTCTGTGACAGACGTTTAAGACCAACCCCGTTTACAGTGACTTACCAAGGCGTTTTAACTCCAACGTGCCACGCTTGTTCTCCACCCACTAAATGAGTAGTAATGCAAACTACACGGCACACTTTGGAAATTAATTGGGTTGGACCGGCGACCGTTTTCTATGCAACGGATGCGTTGTTTTATCGCCCTTTTTTTTTTTTCCTCTGACTGCTCAATGTCTTATTCGGGCCTGTGATTAATGCCCGAGATACTATCTGTTGTGTGTAACGGAGGAGCTAAATAACACAGCCTTCAAGTCTTCTGTGAGGCTGAAAACACACAGCGGGGAGATAGCAGAGTCAAATGAACTGATGTTATTATACTCGGACAAAAGGCAAACACATGAGTGGCATGCAAAGTCATGAATAACCTTCATATTTTCCAACAGAGACTTTTGCTTTTTAAATAATGAAAAATGTGACTAAAATAAATAATTCACTCAGCTGTTATTTCAAATATTGAATCAGAAAGTTTGTCCTCTGCAACACTAATACGAGTAAACATGGGCGGTGAAACTGTGGACGACTTTCCAGCCGGTCTCCAAGGAGAAACAGTTTTCTGATGAAACTCTTCTGATGGGTATTGATCAGCTCATCTTTTTTGTTTCGTTGGCTGTTTTCAATAAGTCTGAAGGATCACATGATCAATTCTAGTGTTACTGTTTTTGTAGATGTCAGGCTGAGTCATACAAAGCAGTCCAACATGTTTTTGCAGTGTGTGAATGATGTGTTTGGCTCGAAGTAGGTATATGGTTGGGGAATGGAGTGGGTCACGAGAACACACACCTACAAGCTGGAGGCAAAGGAGTGTGTGTGTGTGTGTGTGTGTGTGTGTGTTTGCGTGTGTGTGTTTGGGACGAAAGCAGCTTTACCTGATAACCATGTCAATTTGTTTTTCTATGAATTTCATGCATAATTTGATGCAGAATTTGAAGGATCTGTGCTTGTGTGTGTTTTTCTCTGACCTCACTGGTATCCACATACACATCCGCTGATATTTCAACATATAACATACGACATGTCCAACCTTAACCAATCAGAGCTCTGTTTGTAATGACCTGATGAGTAAAAGTTGTAAAATGACACTTCGGTAGCAGGAACCAATCACAGAGCACGTTAGAGGTAAAAAAAACATGTTAAAATGCTGATCTCAGTTCAGCCTGATGAGATCAACTAGTGTTTGTTTCACACTTCTCATGAGAAATAAATGAGCAATAAATGAGATATCGTCATGCAAATCTGTCACGCTGGGCGCATTATTGTTTTGATCGATTCTGCATTTAAAACACTAAAGTCAGTAAATCTAAAACATAAATCCTCTCGTGCCTTCCTCTCTTAATATTTTCCCTTCATGCTCTTTAAAGCAGCAGATCGAGGCTGTAAACACTCAGACCTCAAACAGTCCACTCGTCCTTTCTGTTCTCTCGTTATTTTCCATGAGATGCTGATGGAGCCTCAGCGTTATTGACTGAAGGTGCTTGTGAGGCTGCTGAGATCACTCGAAGTCGATCATAATCGCCACAACTGAACACCGAACGTTGTCCCAAGCACTCGGTGAGGGGGGAGAGCTGACATGAGATGCACCTCCGTCAGGCTAAAAAAAACCTTATGAATGCCTCGGTTGTAGATTGTTTTACTCGATGTGATGAAGGTCAAAGCATTGAAAATGAAGCAACACGTGTAAAACCTTCTCTGATTTATTCAGTGACAGGATGAAGCACCCATTAGTTCAAATTTTATGTCCTTCCTCTTTCAGGAAGAAAATTCAGGATTCAATTCACCCTTAATTGAATGGATCAGGGCTGTTGCTTCAAGTGTTTCATTTTACGCAGAAAACAGCTTGTAGGTGAAATAAATATGAAAAAGCACAAACTGTATTTGCCCATGAAAATGACTCTTTCTCGACAGGTATTTTTTTATTTTAGAGTACCGGCTCTTACTGAAATGTTAATTTCTGACGCTGTTTCCTGCCTGAGGGGTCTCAGGTTGCCGAGCTCTCAAACACACACCTGACACACATGATTGGACAGAGCTGATTAGACTGATAGCCGTGGAGGCGGAGGGGCTCCCGCCTCCCTCCCTGTGGCGGCGTTCTCGGAGCTTAGTGAGCGTTATCTGTCCTTCAAATCAACCCGCGATGACAGTCAGTAATCCCAATAAGCTCATATCTGGCGGGAGCAGCTCCCCATGTCGTCGCAGCCTCGCACACGACCATGCGTTGCTCCTCAAAAGCACACTGAATATCAATACAACCTGTTATCTGTGCACGTTTTGTGTCACAAACGTCACCAAATATATGAGACAAATGACGGTTTTATGTGGAAAAATAAAAGTGTTATAGAGTAAAACCAAGTCTCCCTCACTGGTTCTGAAGTAAGAGACTTGAGTTTTTACAGGAGGACGATGGTGGGAATATAAATATGCGTTTATATATATGTGTTTTCTAAAAGATGTTTAGCTGATTTCCACAAAAACACAAGCAACAAGTCACCTCTCACCAAACTTCAGGTCAAGACTTTTTCCCTCAAGAGAGAGAGAGAGAGAGACTAAGTTTGTGGAGAATCCTGATGAAACGCAAAGGAAAATGAAAACATTTTATTTTTCTGAAGGATTTTCTCCATAAAGTTGTCAAACACTTTTAGTGCACGTTCACTGACAGGACACAATTGCCCCGAAGGATCAGATTGCAGCCTGTTTCACGGCTGCAGCTCCTCCTCCTCGGCTCAAAACTGGACCAATTTGTCTGCCTCACAGTGCTGTGTGATATGAAGTGCAGGAGCAAGGATGATTGGACGCTGGGGGATGCAGAGGTCAAAGATCTAGGATTTCCTGCTCATGACCAGAATGATTGAACCGGTGTTAAAAAAAAAAAAAAGGGCCAGAAGGCACGAAATAATCATCCTCGGTATCATCCAATGTGAGTCTCCTGAGCTTTTTAAAGACCTTGGATTGTGTTATTCAGGTTTTTGAGAGGCGAGTCAGAAGAAAACTGAGCTGTCGCACTTTAAAAAAGATTAAGATCTTTTACACTAAGCAGTACACAGAAGTTAGTGCTTTGTTTTTGTGATGATAAAAAACAAATTGTGTAATAGCACATTTTTGGGGGGATTTCAACGACTTTTTTAACTGAAATTCTAAATATTTTGGTGTTTATTTTCTTCTTGATGGCCTCATTCAACTGTATTGCGAGTGTAACTGAGCTGTTTTACTTTGGTGTCACTGCATGAAGTCAATGTTCGCAAGCTGTTGTTCAATATTTTGAGCTCCTCCAAACGTCACACCGTCTCTGCTGTGTCTAATGATCTGAATCCGGGCTGAGAGGACGTTCTGAGCCTTCGTCTCTGTCGTGAAACACACTGTATTTCATCTTCAGACTTCTTGAATTTCACAGTCTGAATCAAATGATTTGGATCCTGAATGTGCAACATCCTCTGCTTGTTGACTTTGTTCATTTCGTTGCATCTCTCTGCTAGCTGTAAAGTGAAGCGTCTCGTCTGCCGTGAAGACGGTAACTCAGAAAAACTTCAGTGTAGGAGTCCAAAGTAAATAAAAGTACATTACAGCCCATCTGCAGGTTTTTACATTCGTCCTCGGTATTCGAGACTGAAATAAACAAAGCAGAACTCGGGCATAAATAGCTTTGGTAATGTAATCTGCAGAAAATAGCCGTCCTACAAACCAGCGTAGCCTGAAGGCATGCTGATCCCGGTCAAACACTACAAAAGACGATCTTGACAGAAACATGCTGCAGCAGACGCATCAAAATAATAAAACAATGTTTTTCACCTCGGGGCTGCTAGCAGAGGAGTGCTGAGGCGGGTAACCCCCGTGATTTAAGGAGCCTCAGGAGGAGCCAAGTCTCACAACAGAGACTCGTCCATCAGCTTCAAACAATGTCATATCTCTGCAGAGTGGGAGCAAAAGGACCCGAGAGGAGGAAGAACAGCCAGCTGGATGTGCTTTCACAGGAAATGTTACCGCACACATGCAGAGTTCAGGCGCTCGGTACATGCATGTGTGTGCGCTTGTGTGCACAAAACAGTTTCCTGAGTCCAGTGTGAGAAACCTCATTATCATTTCTGTCGTTTATTCTAGTTGTTAATCCATTTATTTTTTTAAATCTACAAAAGAAGGTGATAATAATTTAAATTCAACGTGTGATCAAAACATATTTTACCCGATAACTTGGTTTTGATCACAAAACTGTGTGAAGCTCTTTGATAATCTGTCACATTAATAGTAACTGTACAAAATCTAATTACTAAAACAGCATGTTCTTGCTGAAAAAGACATATATCATAATTTAAGTTTTTATGACAAGAAACCTGTTTTTGCCGACGCATCTTTTTCGGTTCAGTCTTTACTCAAGTAAACACTTAGTTTTGATCATTCTCTTCTTCTATCTCCTCTAAAAAGTAATCTAAAGTTCTTTGGACATAATTTTCTCAAATTCCTGCTTTTTCCTGCTTTTTGATGTTCTCATTTCACCTGTCAGAGTTTCTTCAGGAACACTTTGACATTTCTAAAAAATACAGTTATTCACTTTTGGAACAGAGTCAGGAGAAGATGAGGAGAACATCACCACTCTCATATCTTCCTGTTCAGACTGAGGCCAAAGCTAGCAGATGGTTTGGTTAGCTCCAGTTAGCTTAGCACAAAGCCTGAATTTACTCTTCGCTCTCTGTGTAAAATAAACAAGGATATTTTGTTTTAATCAGAGATCTTTGGAGATGCTAATGGGTGGATTTGTTACTTTAAAACAGAGCCAATCTTTATGCTAAGCTAAGTTATCCAGCTGCTGTTGTGGCCTGATATTTAACACACAGGAATATCTGATGGGAAAAAAAATCATCTAACTCTTTGTCAGAATGCCAATAAACACATTAAACAAAATGTCAAAGTTTTTCTAAATACACTAAAGACAGTTTCTGTTCAGATTCTCTCCTGTTTCATAAAGACTTTATCTCGTTTTGTTCACTTGCTGCAGCTCATGACACCAACCCGGTTTTCCTTTGTATCTCAGGAACATTTGAAATTCATAATACTTGAGTTCATGTCAGGAAGGCAAAGACTCACCTGTCAGTGAGGGTGTAGAAGAGCAGGTATTAAAACCAAATTCAAGCAGCTGCTGGTCGAATCACAAAAATGTAATAGTGTAAAATTCATGAAGCAGGAAATGCACTTTAAAGGGTTTTTATGTTGACCGTTACTTTGTTATTTGCTGTAGTATTCCTTGAATTTGTAGCTTCTTCTTAATAGCTTGATGGCTGCATAATGTGGAAAACAGCAGACAGGACGTAATTGCAGAGGCAAAGTTGAATCATAACCCCTCTTTGTCTTTGTCGAGTTAGCATTGTAATTTGTGACTTTCCTCGAAGCTAAGCCTGATTTAAAAATCATCACCACAGCTGTAGCAGCGTAATGACGCTTATTTCTCTAAAAAACACTTTAAATGTATGCATATGTTGCTCCATTATCATCTCCAGGCGCAGAGGATGTGGGTGCCCCGAGCACTTCACTTGAAAATGGATCCAACCGAGCAGAAAAGTGCCACTCTGACTGCCAGTCCCAACAGTTGTTACAGTAATTAGCTCTTCAGCTCTTTCCTGCTCACAGCTATGCATTTTCAACATCTATCACTTTCCCTCCAGCCCTCTAAATCTCTCAGGTGAAGACAATGTCTGATGAAATGAGGAGCTCTGTTTTTTTTTTTTTTTGGCTTATAATAAAAGCAAAAAAAAAAATTAAAATAAAAAAGGAAACTGCTGCACTAACAACAAGCAATTATTATTTTCAGTAACGCCTTACATCAGACCCATAAGATTATGCTTTCAGCAGAAAAGGTTAAAGCTCCATTTCCTGAGGGAAGAAAGGAGTTTGCGTCATTCACAAAGGAGTAAAACAACTTAATGGAGGGGAATGGCCTGAAAAAAAAATGGTAATGATGATGGAATCAATACGAGATGCATTTGTCTGAATTTAATACATTAAGGTCGCCGCTGAATTATACTTTCCATTTGCAGGTTATTTTGCTCCCTTTCCATATCTCCTCTAAGAGCACAGAGTCTTTCAAAAAGCACCGTCTGCTCCGCTTTATTCGAAAATTTCATGCAAAAAAGATTTTATAAATGCAGCACAAACTGTCTTTTTTTTTCGACATTTATCCTCATGTGCTGTCTCTAAATGTTCGGATACGAGCAGCAGGTCATGCTAAAGCATCGATAGGAAGACAAAGTCGAAGTAATCTGGAGAAGTGCCTCGCCATCTGTTGCAGTTTGAGGAGGCTTGCAGCACTCATGCAGAGCTGCCGCAGCCTCCCCGCGCTCCTCCCACCTCATGATCACGCCTCGGAGCCAGGAGCGTAACAGGATCCTCGCCTCGCCTCGCCTCGCTTCGGCTGGTTAAGTCCCGCACTTCCAGGTCGTTTTTTAATAGGAAAACTTCTTCAAGATCTCAGTACGAGGATGACAAAGAGCAGCGTGGGTGTTGGTGCTCATGCACGTAATCACACTTCACAGGCTCATGCGTTAGCGTCGAGACAGGCAGTGGGAGGCAGCGATTCCCTGAGAGCTACTTTATTCATTAATAAACTAGTGTAGATAATGATCCAGAGAAGATTAAGACCTCAGAGACCAAATCCTGGATGTTTGATCTGTCTTCCCTATTGGCTCTTTTTTTCTCCATGATTTCACACAAGACCTTAAACTTACACTAATGTATGTTTCAATGAAAACTGTAGGACAGAAGGTTCACGTTTCAGGCTGGTGAGAGGAGCATTTTTTATTTTCCTGCTGTCGACAAATCCTGTAAAAAACAAACAGTCGGCCCTAAAACACTGTCTTACTCCCCAGTCCTGTCATTGATGTAACTTTTGGTTCACAGGCTGCAGTTTCATTTTTTAAAAAGACTCGTGATTTTTTCTCTCGAGCAGCCGGGTTCTGTTGTTATTAACAAATGTTACTCGAAAGGGAGTAAATCAGGCGTCTGTCCTGGACTATTTTCAGTGGGCGGATTAATACACATTTCGTGCTCCGGTGAGTTTTAATGGCAGCGTGATAATGTGTTTGGGACTGACACAAAATAAACCACAGTGCTCATGTTGGTGGTAATAAAGGAACATGTCACCCAGTGAAGCGCAGAAGATTTGTTTAAAACAGTTTATGGGCTTCGTTTGGGTTTTATGGCGAAAAGAAACACGATAAATCAGGCTGTAATACAAAAAAAACAGGTGAGAACAGACTCAGTTAATTAAATTTTTTTCATGTGATTTGTTGCCAACAAGAAATATCCAAAATTATTCATATTCATATTTAAAATTGAAATATTCACCCATTCCAGATTATATACATCTATTAGTTGTGAGCAGTTTTCCTCCGCTGAACCTCTCAGATTATTACATCTAATTAACTTTTAGAGGCCTGAAGATGTTAAACTGTCAGTATTTGCACCAGAAAAGAGTCCAAAACAGCTGATTTGCTTTATTTTTAAGCTAAAATGACAGTATATCTTTGGATATCTTTGGACATTTATTTCTGCGTGAACGTCCTTTTGACCAAAACCTGACAGAAAACAGGATAAAGCTGTTGCATTAAAAACTCACATGGCAAAGGTGTGCTTAAACACTGCTGGAATGGAGATGAAGTTTGTATGTGAGATGACAAAATGCTGCAGAAGTTACTGACAGAAGCTTCACACCCTCATTGCCTCCTTGATAACTATTGTTAATATAACTCTGTGTTCATGGCTTCCTGCAAACAGCAGTGAAAATTTATCGCGTCCACCTGGTTGTTATGTTGTCATCGCTAATGATCGCAGCCGGAGCTGATGGATACCTGCGACTTCTGCAGAGTCACTGGATTTAAAAGCCAGTTGTTTCCTTTTCCACTGAGTGGATGTTAGCAGTGTCAGAGGAGGAACAGAGACATGGATACTTGGTATTCTGCTGCCATGTGAGCGATGAAAAGTAGTCCCTGTCCTCATCATGGGATCGTTCAGCTCCAGCTGATTAGAATATCACATCCTGCTTTTTCTGAAACCTGGATCTCATCTCTCTGCTATTTTCCCTCCTATTGATTGATTTGGAATCAAGTCCTCGGTTTTCCTGTTGCAGCAGGAGACCTGGAGGCCGTCAGCCAGTTGGCTTTCAGTTTCCATTTATTCTCCAGACGTCCTCTGGGAGACGCTCTCATTCATTTCTGTCACAGGCGCAACACTCCAGCATTTGCACCGTCACTTTGTTCATATAAATTAATTTTACCATAAACTTGTGTATGTTTTTTCTGACGCAAAGGTCTGCAGAGAGACGACATGTTTATGAAGGAAATTATGTTTTACATGCTGAAAAGGCAAATTAAATTAAAAAAAGGCTCCTCAGGACTGCAGCATGGTTTTTTTTAAAGCTTGGCAGCTTTTCTCTGGCAGGAATCAGTGTTGATTCTCTGAAACAGCGTCTGCAGCTTTACTCTGTGTGTTGCAACCAGTATTTTCAATTTTAAAAAGACAATTTTTTTCATTGTGATGGATACAAAATGTTTTCTTACCTCAAGATTCCCTCCTCTGAAGGGTTAAAGGTGAAGTTTGGTCGTTAAAAACTGCAACATGAATTATAAAAAAAAACAGTAATCCAAAAAGCAGCAGCCCTTTATTTTCTTTTAGCAGATGTGTATCAAGTGCTGTGTTGAAATACTGACATTTGGATGCCGTCGGAGGTTGTTTTTTGTCGTATTTTTAAGCTGTAATTATTGATGTGGGAAGCTGCAAACCTTGACATTCCAAACCAGAAAAGAACATTTCGGTCCCTATCAATTAATATGATGGAAGATGACGCAAAAAGCAATAAATAAATAAAAGCATTTAAATATTAAACCACAGTTGGTGTTGTATTTTCAAAGCAAACTCGTTTTCTTGTTTGAATTTCATTTTTCTGTCTCCCACCTTCTGTCAGTCATTGTTCCTTCCCTGTGTTTTTCCGACACGTGACGGTAAAAATGTCCTGATTTTAACGAGAAGCTTTGAAACACAAGTCCAGTGTTCGTGACTCATGTGTTGAAGACCCAGAGCAAGGTAATATTTCCCATTCAGATCTTTTTCTTAGCAGCCATTCACTCACTTTGCCCTTTTTTTTCTTCTCCATTTTAAAATCCAAGGAGACTAACCGTACCTGTGCTTGCTTCTAAAAGCCCAACGAAAAAAATGGACTCGACAGAAAACTGGGTAGAATTTAAACAGACAAACAACAACAGCTCCTTCTTGTACAACCAACAGATTTTAATGTTACATATAGGAGGAAAAGTTTGCAGGGGGAACAGGTTTTTTCAGAAATTGGCAAACTGTTTACTGAAGGCCAATAACAGATTGCAGGAGCATATGGTTCAGTCTGGATTTGATGCTTAAGTAAAGTCTTCTTTGGCTGCAAAGAGCGAGCAGCGTGACAGCGGCATGTGAACGTTACCGCAGCGTCCACACCGATTCTGCTCAGTAATTATTCCGTCGTACATTTTTAAAAAGCTTTGACAGCTTCTGAATATACAATCAACACTTAAAAAATATCACTTAATGTTCAATTTTGCATATTTTCTCTTCATTTTTAACAGTCTGGTCCTTGATAGTGCTTGAATAGTGCCTGAATAATATAAAGGAACGATTACTCAAATGCTATATTTTAGCCCAAATTGACATAAAATGCTTATGTGTTAGTTTTATGATTCAGTATATCTGTTTTACGCTGCCTTGTGTTTATACTTCAGAAGGCAAATATCATATTTTTTAACTTCACTGCCTTTATTTGACATATTATGTGCTGGTTTGTAGATTAAAATAATGCAAACAAAACATGCAGTCAGGTTGGTTAAACATAGATGAAAAAACCCAACAGTTACAATATTATTCATGCAGTATTGATATAACAGTATGAAAGGGGCCATTCTGCACAGCTAATAACTCTGAATTGATACTTAAAGTACTTCATGCTGATAAAACTCGTTCACTTTTGCTTTTTTATAATATTGAATGCAGGACTCGTCCTCTAAATTTAATATGTTTGAAGCTTATTTACACTTCACTTAAATAAAGTATCTCAGTTGCATTTTTTTAGATATTAAATTTGCTAAAATGCAAAATATATTATGAGGAGAGCAGGAGGGAGACCCCACAATTAGGGAAAATTATGTTTTGCCTGCTTTAAAATGTTATTAGTGTTAAAATGATTTAGAAACAATCTCCATAAGGCTTCATTTAACTGAGCCCTTTGAGCTCATCTCAACACATTCCTGCTCTAATTGCTGAGCTGTCCTTGCTAACATTAGTGTATTTAAATAAATAATCAGCCTTTTGGGGCCCGGCTGCTCTGCTGCTGGTCCCCCTTTTACTTGCCAATCTTCTTCTTCTTTTTCTTTTCCTCTTTTTCATCATATTCCTCTTCTTTCTACATGGTATTTTTATCTTTTCACGCAAGAAAATGAAAAGAACTTGCACATACTTTAAGTCCCGAGCCGATCCTCCTCAGCTGCTGTTATAGGCTAATATTCCAGAGGGTGGCGCTACAGCAAATGTCTATTTTAAAAGTTTGAAATGTGTGAAAACTTTGATATGTCTGCTTAATATAAGCTCATTGTGCAGACATGTTAATGTGCTCTGAGCTGGCAGGATTCATAAAGTCCATCACTTTGTGAAGACTGTTAAGCAAAATAAAAATATCTTCCTCCACATTTTGAATCAGCTGACACCAGTCAGGCCTCACTTCCTCTCCAGAGTGTGAATTTTAAATTCTTTCCTTATGTAAACTAGCACATTGATAGGAAACTGACCCCTTGAAACACCAGCTTCTCATTAATGGAGCATCAATCTTTGCAGAAACACAAAAATCTTTTTTTGATCTTGTTAACTCAGTTTTTGTCAAATATTTAAAAGCTACCCTTTACATGCATCCCTGGCAAAAGTCTTAGTGTAAAGCCTTTAGTTGTAGCTCAGCAAGATCTTTATTTTCCCCTGATGTAACACATTGAGTGTTGGAGCTCTGGGTCGTGCAGAATGAACTTCTTATTGCTTTCTGGACATTGTGCTGTTTAAATTACAGACACAGGATTTAAAGGTTTAATGATGATTTTGGTCTGGATGGTTCTGCCAGCGGAGACAATCCTGTATCCCTCATCTGTCTTCCTCCTCTTCCTTTTATTTCTCCCCATCTTCCTCCTCCTCTTCGTCCTCAGGATGCCTGGTCTCCACTCTGCTGCTCAGCAACTATAATGAGTCTTATTCCTCTGAGTCTTTGCTCCCATGTCGGCTTTAAAGAGGAGGGAAGTAATCTGTGCAGAGTTCCTCGCAGACACACCAACAATTTTTTGATATTCGCACACACAAAAAGCAGCAGCCAGATTTTCTCCTTTTTTAAAACGATTTTGCAATTTTTTCAATTCTCAAGCTGTAATTTTCAAAAAAGGTTGAGCACACACTTCCACAAATACTGCAGTTCTTTCCTCTCGCACACATAAATGTGACCATGAATCACATTCCCTCAATCAATCGAGTTCCCCCCCTTGAGGACGGCTGGTACACCCCATCAAACTTATTTCTGTCTTCCATTTAAAAAAAAAAAGGATGATTAAATGCAGAGTCTCAATTCTTCTGCCTGTTACGATGAGATCAAAGCGGCTGAACCGCTGCTTGTAAAAGTAATTCAGCATTCTGCGCCGTGCTCTCTCAGAAAACCAGGCCACCTCACTTTGATGACTAAACCATTTTTCTCCACCACTATTAATCTCACAGTGTTGACTTGAAATGCGTGAAACTACGGCTGCAGAAGCTCCTTCAGGAGGCTCATGTGAGCATGTGTGTTTGTCAGGATATTCAGATTTGAAGAGATTGTGCTGTATTTGCTTCTTTTTTAAACAATAATTCTGCACCAGTGTGCCTTTTTCACTGAATTGTTATGTTGCTTTGAGAACCTTGTTTCACCTCATGGAGGTTGGATGGTAAAATGTGCTTTGCAGGGCTCTTAACAGGCATCTGTATTGCTTCACCTTGCATCAGTTTCCACTCAAAAACTCCTGAGAAGCTGCTGGTTTTGCTTAAATAAAAAAACCTCTCTTTTGCCAGGTCAGAAGTGAAACTAAGTTCAGGTGAGCTCCGACGCTTCTGGCACATTCTTCCTCCCATCGACTTCACTTTTAATCTAGTTTTAATTAAGTCATTACCTTCGCCTCAGAATGTAAAAAAAAAAAAATCTTTTTGTTCTCTCCTCTTTCACTGGTTCTCTATTACCATTGAAGCATTAATCTTTAATACAGACACACAAATCCTCCCAGGAGTGCAGGGATTAGTTGGCTCTGTGGGGAGCCATAAGGAGCCCACTGATTAGCTTTGACACTACTTCTCTATATGTGAACTTCCATGTAGCTTTTTCCATAATAGGACCATAATCACTGCTTATAATTAGAGTTGAACATCCAACACCTGTCCCTTTTAATATGCAAAGTAACATGGACACGAATGAATATCAGTGGAGCCCAATTTCACAGAACAAATTTCATTTTCCAAGAAGAGATGAATCACACCGAGCTGAGGAGCAATTTATGCTCAGCTGAATAGACGACGCCACACTGGACACAAGCTTCTTTCAGCTCCGTGAAGGACACTCTGAATTAATCCCTGGGCAGTACATCACAGCAACAAAGCACAGACGTAATTTATGTTACATCATAAATTTAATGTGGGAGAAATATGTAGGTTTATTTGACAGAATTGGAATATACCGACTGGTAGCGTTATATTCAGCAGGACACTGCCAAGAATAAATAAAACACTTTTCTCCTTTAATTTTCCTTTTTTGTTTTACCCAACGAGTCAAAGTTTATGTACAGTTTGCATAAAGGGAAAAAGGTAAAGAGATAATGATCAGGGTCATGGCGTGGAAATAAACATGGCTGACTCTACTGTAATCATTTGATTATAAAGGGAAATCAGTTATTTTCATAAGCTACAGTTCTGTGATGTTGAATCATTCACTGACTTTAAAATTGTCATGCAGACTTTGTCCTCTTATTACGTCCAACAGCAGAGTCCCCAATCGGATACACACAAGGAAATCAAAAATCCAAAAGGAAATAAAAGTAGGAGTAAACATGATTAAAATTAAAAAACGGGAATCGCGCGAATCACAGTTTTATTATTCAAACACGTTGTGCGTTCGAGCTTCTTGACGTTGCAGGAAAAGTTTCCCTGGAAAACACAAACACTCCCTGTTTCATCTCTTGTTTTGTCATTTTCAAACGTTGTCAACGATAACTTTAATCTGGGCGGGGGGGTTGTCTCTGGTGGCACTGAAGGGGGAGTGCTGATAATAATTTAGATTGGCTGTAACTGCTGTTGTTATTTCAGTACATAGAAAGAAGCATTTTAGGAATATTTTCAGGGAAAAACTGGCCAAGTCTCTCCAAAGACAAGGATGAGAACAGTCGTACAAAGACAGGAAGCAAACATTGGTCACAGAGCTTTACAAACACTGCAGTTTTATTCACAAACCTATATCAACATTTGGTATTGTGGATACATCGGAAAAAAGTAACAGTACACCAATAAAAGGAGGAATGCAGAGGACCTCGAGCAATGTAAGCGATTCAGTTTTCAAAACACAACAATAGGCTCTGCAAATGTTTTATGAGGTAGGAAATGAACTGAACATGTTGGAGAGCCTGAGGGACACGGAGTGATATAAACAGAACCATGTTTGTTCATGTGTTCCAGGAAAAACTCACATTTCTTTAAAAACTCTGAAAGTATGAGGCAAAAGAAAAAAATAACTGGGACTTTCAGTCCATTTTATTATCTATACTAGAAAAAAACCAAAGATCAATAATTCAGCCTGTCTGAACTCAGATCGTCTGGTATCAGCATGTACGCTAACTGATAACGAACAAGAAAACTGTAAAAAAAAATGCTGAATGTTTTAAATCATTTGGGAACAATGTTGTCATTACACCATTTGTCCACCAGAGAGCGCTGACAGCTAGTTTTTCAAGTTTCACTCACCGAAGAAAATAACCCAATCTCTCTTTTTTTAAAAAAAACTCGTTCGCTATTCTAAGAAGCGACATTGGAGCATTTTTTAAACTTGAAATAAATTTAGAATAAACTTTAATTTTGTTGTGCACAGAAAAGGGACATCATGTACACGCGTTATTTCGAGCAACGCAAAACACATTTCTGCCAATGTTTACTTGTACTTTTTTGCTCTACAATTTACTGATCAACAGGTGGCAGTAATGTGCCAAAAAACAAAGCAACGCCCCAACAAGTGTAGGAAAGAAGAAGACATCAAGCATATAAAAATAAACTTTTAAATTCGTAAAAAAAAAGAGTTTTATGAAGAAAGAATGAGATCAGGTTTGTTAGGCTGATTTTGTGTCTTTCAACTCTACGGGTTCTTCTAGTATTAAATGGAAATTAATTTCCAAAGTCCAGTAACGATAAGAAACACACCTGTGGGAGGATAAAATCCACTTTTGTCAGCCTATCAGCTAATGTTGCTTTCATCCAGCAGGTGTCATCAGAACGAGTGCATCCCTTTTGAAATCAGAAAACGGGCTCAGATTACCATTTGAAACACGAACATGAAAACCAGAGCAACAGGTGGACGTGTTTTGTTGTTAGCATTCAGTTTAATGGCATGCAGTGTTTTTGTTGCCCAGCCTGTGACGCAGATCACTGAGCTCCCCAACTGTCATCGTCCAGAGTCGGGAACAGATCCCTGTCCAGAAACATTAAAAAAAATCAAACAGCACTGTGTTTTTGAAGTCTAGACTCGAGCCTGAATCCAACGACACCCTGTAAGATTCACATTGTTTTTATGAAACAGTCCAGGATCTCTGCCTCAAACACTGGATCTACCTCCAAGCTTATTATATCATAATGAAGGGCGCTAATGAACGGCGGAGGCAAACAAAAGCAGACTTAATGAGGGCCAGTGTTTGTCTCTGTAACTCACGGGCTCTCTAATAAGTAACTTTTAGCCAATGGCTGGCTAACATTTGCAGGTGCTCTCTCTGCCAAACAGCAAAACAAGACACATCTCCGCGTTTCCATCTCTGGAGATGAAAAGTGACATTAGATCTAAAGGCGAAAACAGGAGATCTAAAGGGGGATGCGTTTCTTTGGAAGGCAGCAGAGGTCCAGGTCGAGCGATGATGACACCATTAAAGAAAACAGCTTTTAGAAGATCAAAAAAGAAGATTACCTCCTCCATCCTCTCAGGGAAAAAAAGACTCCAGCAGTTAAATGGAGCTAACAATGGAGGGAACATTTTGTGTGACTATTTTGAATGTACTTTGACCATTAGTAAAAGGTCATGGGAGTCAGATCATCGAACCGATGCGGCTTTGAATATGTGGCCTTTAAAGATCATTAAATATATGAAGATTAAGTGTGAACAAAAAGGAGATGCAGCAGGTTCAAACCACGTCTCTCTGCAGGCTCTGCGCTTCTGCCAGCTTTCCATTCAAATACACTCAATGGAAACATTCAACATTTTCATATTTTTCAGATTTGGCAACAACAGTATGAGATGCTTTCTAACACACGCTGCCTGTGTTATTGCTGGCAGTTGCATATGAGCCTTTATGCCAAATGATTTGAAAGTAGTCAGCCTGAAAGTTTTTGAGGATACAGATCATCTCCCGGGATGTCTACAAACAAAATTAAAGTGAGTCATGTTAGGTGGATATATTTGTAATAAAAAAAAAGTGTATTTTGAAGTCGAAAGATCACAGTTTAGCATCTTTGAAATAGTTTTTGCTATCTTGCTGAGCTCACTTTGTTTCGACTGTGATTTTATCTGGGGAAATCTAGTTCTTCTGAAAGAAAACAGTGATAGTGGAAAACAAAAAGTAGCCACTTTGTTTGTGTATTATAATAAACCTTATTCAGATTTTGGACAAAGATATGATACTCTACAGCTTGCAAAGAGAGAAAAAGAAAGAAACAAAAGCATACTTGACAGTAAATAAACAAATGAACAATTCAAATACTACAGAGTGATACATCTTGTACCCTCTCCTTCCATTTTGTATGTTGTTCCTTTGTGTTTTGTATATTATAGATGAGATTGTGTTCTGAGAAACGCAATTTACATCCTCCACTTAATGCAAATTACAGGCGAGAGAAGCTTCTGCTGCTCAGAGATTCCTTTTTATAAATAGTAAATCAGTGTGGGTGGAAACAGGCAACATCAATTAGTCCAAACACAGACAAGATATTCACATGATGCTTTAGTTTCCATGCAGTTCGTCCACAGGCCAGCTGTCCTTTCATCTGGTCCTGATCACCGGTTTGTGCATATGCATTGGTGGATTTGGAGATTTTGTTTTTTGTTTTAATTTGAGCAGCAATTTTACGCGTCGTCGAATCATTTCATTGAATTTTGATGTGTCGATAATAAGAAGTAGGTATCTTTTAAATACAACAAAAACAAAAAGTGCAACAAAGTAAGTTTCCCTCCCATTTTTCACAAAGTTGAAGTAAAAGATGACGGAGCAGTTATTGCACAGGTGTGCCTCAGGCCGCATTCAATAAAACGCGGTTTTATCAGACAACACAATGCCACAGATGTCATAAAGTTTGAGGGAGCGTGCAGTCGGCGTGCTGACTGCAGGGATGTTCACAGCTGTTGGCCGTGAATTAAACGCTGAATTCACGACCATAAGCCATTTTCAATGTCACTTCCAAAGAGTTTAGCAGTTCGCCTCACATCGGGGTGGGTGGCGCGGGTGTGACCGTGTCAGCTCAGGGCCGCAGCATCCTGCAGGATTAGAGACGAGATCTGAGACGAGACAAATCAGCTGATGCAACAGTTGGTTTGCCGTCTCAGCAGAGCTCGACTGTGTACCTGGCTGGTGGCATGCAGCAGCTCAGTGATCATTAAGTGTCTTCCTCCAGGATAAAAACATTATCTTTTGGGTTTGCCTTTTATTGTGAGCAGCCTCGAGGCAAACCTGTGCAGCACTTGAGCAGTTAATCAGCACTTTGATATGCCAAACTTACCAGGTAGATGGATTATCTTGGCCTAGGAAAAGTGCTTGTTAACACAGATTTGAACAAATTCGTGCTCAAAGAGAAACAAGCCCTTTGTTGTGCAAGAAAATCTCAGATCTGTTACCTGAATTTGTGAAAAAGGAGAACAAAAACTGAGTGTTCCAGCCATATTTTTTGGTAAATAGGGTTTATAGATTTCTTTATTTTTTGCTTTTAAACTCATGATGTGCTTTACTTTTGAGCACCTTGCACTTGGTGCCTCCTTGTTTTGTTCAGTCCTTATGTTTAAAGAGAGAGCTGAGTGCAGTGAATCTGATTATCACTTTGTAATCCAACCTACAGATCAGAGAAGGGCAGGAGAAAGAATTCATGAACACAGTAAAATTAATAATGTTGCTTTGTGTTTACGAGCCTGGCTTTGATCACTTTTTTCCACAGATTTCAGGGGATGTTTTTGTGCCTCGTGTGTTGATTAGTTTGGTTGCGACGCCCTGAGGGTGCTAACAAACACACCCACACTCTGCGAGGGTGAGACTGCTCAACTCAAAGCCTGTGTTCGTTTGACTCCATGCGTGGTTTCACATCCTGTTTTGTCTTTGACTCAGTTATTTTTTGTTTCATAATTAAAACCAGCTTAAAAAAACACACTGAAGTCAAAAGAAAATCCCTTCGAAATCCTTCCATCTGTATTGACAGTAATGAAAGCGCCGGAGAGGAGCTCCTGGTTCTTTGGTCGTATCGTTTTATGTTCAGTCATTTCCAGGAGTGTCGCTTAGTGTCCTCGTCTGCGGCTCCCTCACCTCAATGAGTCCGATTCAGCCCGCTAACAACTTTACTGTCTGAAAACAAACCCTTCTCCTCCTCTTCTCATTTCTTATCTACACACTTTATAGTCTATTAAGTACGTTTTTTTAATATGGAGCTTCTGTTGAGTTCATTTATTGATGAGGTAGCTTTACTGATAAGTCAGCATCGGCTGTGGCCAGGCCTGGCAGCGCCGCCACTGAAAAACAATAAGTGTGGATTAAATGATTGCAGCAGTCAACTCTGGAGCCATCTATTACCAGATTTTTCTGGAGCCAAATGTTACTTTCCTGAGAGAGACTGAACAATAATGTCATTCTGTGGAAGGAAGGCAGGAAAACAAACCAACAAATCAATAGAAACTATAGATAAAAAAGAGAGTAATCATCGAAGTCGAGTGAGATAAGGGCTTCTTCAATGTTTTTTAGGTGCTGATAATTTTGTAGGGAAAACAATCATGGAGCTAAGTGAAGCTGAGAACTGCTTATCTGTCTGTATTACTTTTTATCATGGAGGTATGTTGATGTTTTTACATTTAAATATCTGTTTGGACGATGATGGCTGTCAGTTGTCACATGGAGTTGCTCGTAAATCTTCAACTATCTGAATTTTATCGTCAGAGTGAAAAATAGACTTAATTAGCTGACATCAAACAATAACAACAACTTGCTTCATGCTAATTATTATACTCATACTAATCATATTATGCCACTAATTAGCTAATCATTTCTCCGCACTCATTTGACTCAATGAGTGTTGGAAGCGTTTATCAGTTACTGAGGAGTATTTAGTCACTGCAGCGGAAAGAAACGGGAAACTAGTTATTTTTTAAATTTTTTAAGACACAAGTCTACATGCATGATGAGTTATATTATCTGCATGCACACAAATCTGCAAATTCTACACACTTAATAAAACAAGCACATCAGCCACAGTTTAAAACTTTCCATCAGTATTCTGCTGCAGCGGCATCGTCAGCGGCGCTAACCTGCAGAGATGTTTGTCATTTACACCCTGCCATCAAACGAACAGCAGCTGAAACCTCTTTCTCTCCGAGCCCCATGCCTGAGATCTGCTATTAACATGCTGATGAGATGTCTTTGCTTTTAAAGGGCATGTTGGGTTCGACTTTCCAGATTGTTGTATGTTGCAGGACTATATAAGATCATTTTAAGGAGCTGTAGAGGCCAAAAACCACTGAAGAGCCTGCCGCGCTCTGCACTCTGCACTGTCAACGTAGTTACTAAAATGATACCCTGAAGTACATCCCTCTTCAGAGATCATTACTCCATCAAAACCCACTTCTTGGAGCAGAAACATATATTCCCAGCTTCATAATCTTTGAATGGAGGGAGTTGAAATGTTATTTTTCAAATGAATGCAGTGACTGTAATTGGATCTTCATAATTATTGGAAAGTTTTATTGCTGAAAGCTTGAGATCAGACTAATAAAACTGAAACCAGAACCTCTGGGTTGTGTCCCAGAAGAAAAACATACAAAAAAAAACCTAATTTAAAATCTCACTGACATTTGTATCAAAGTTATTAAAAATCCATCCTGTAAACAGTCTTTCTAAAGCGTTTGAGTGACTCACTGCATGGAGGCTGTAGCTTTCTTTAGATAAAAGATTTAATGTTGCTCATCTAATATTTCTGTTTTCTGAGGCTCCTCATGAACACATTTTCCCATGAGCCCTCGACTTTGGCACACTAAACTTCATTTGGCACACTGTGCATCAACACAGAGCAAGTCGAGGAGCTTTTAAAAAACTGAATGCTTGATTTGTTTTGGCAACCGGCTGCTTAAAGGTTGCATGTCCATCATTAACTCATAAGATATTACACTGGAGT
>JAPZDV010000009.1:4285844-4357826 GCA_029814665.1 Acanthurus lineatus
GGTATGCAACCATGAAGTCAATCAGCACTACACCAGGGCATCAATCACTCAAACTCCCTTTGGGGTGACCTGCTTGCTCCTGGAAAGAATACATAGTCAAAAAAAAAAAAGCAGCATCTGAGCACACTGAGCTCATAAAACTCAGATCAAACTGTGAAACTAAGCAGCTCTCATCAAACAAGGCTGACGACTCTGTTAGCGCTCCGTCTGTTTCTCAACTCAAATGTTTAAAGTTTAGCTGTAAAATGAGTGTGTATGTAAGCAGGCTGCCATGTTGTTGACTTATCACACACACTATGATACACACTCACACAGCTGACCTTCTCTGCTCCGCTCACTGTTGCTCCACTGTATTTTAATACCGCAAACGGTTATTTTCTTCCCTCTTTATGTTCAAAATGCCCTGTATTTAACCTTAAACGAAAGATCTGCACCCAGTCCACCAACTGATTCCCAACAGCAATGAGACGTTTGTGCTGCAGCTGCATCAGGGATTAATCCAAACTTTCAGCAACAATAAAATCACAAGTCTTTGCCCAAACCATGTTGTAATAAAGAACTCCAGATTAAGTTAAAGGTCACCTGAAAAAAGGAAAGTAAACGGCCCGCATTTGACATTTTTCAGCCACATATTTACTGTTTCTATTTTAAACCGGAAAACTCAAAACACAGTGGAGACATGCAGGTAACCCTCAACAAATCTCATTACTGTGCTGGCAACATGTGCCAACATGTCTGACCTCTAATTTAAAATCCATCTACTGCAGAGTGTGTACAGCAACAGCAAGTAACAGGCGGGTAGAATGAAAACAGGAAAAGAAATAAACATGTTGTGTACTATACCTCTAGCATATGTGTTTGTGTTTCACGTCTTTACAGGCCCTGAGGAGATAATGACCAATGTCATCAAAAAATCACACAGCAGAAAAGGTTTTCAGTTGAAAGATGCCAGTTGGAAGTAGGGAGAGAAATCAGGGTGACTTTTAAGTGTATAAACAGAAGCTTAATCCCTGAATTAACATGATAATGATCGCTAGCAGGATTCTTTGGACTTAAACACAAAACTTTACATAAACAAGACCGCCCGCACTCATGAAAGTTAGCTAGCATCTCTATAAACTTCACGGGAAAAGCTCACTTTTCGTGGTCAGAGACTTTGTGTCCTCCAGTTCATCTTAATTTATAGGTATTCTTCCTGGTGAAGGCTGTTTTTTTGGCTCGAGCAACAAGCCTCTCACCACTGCAACAGTCTGAGTGGAGTGTGCTGAGCTCGACAGCTCATAGGTTCGCAAGGTGTCCTTGCTGTCAAATAACAAAAGAGTCTGACGGGGAACTGTGTGGAGTGCAGAGCCACATTTTTCTTTGAGGTTTTCTTTTTTTCCTCCCTGCTGGATGGGAATAAAAAGCTTTCATGTGAGGGTCCCTGGACCTTTGTCGGTTTTTAATGAAAATTCTCTACAACTATTGGATGATTTGCCATTCATGTTCCAGTCAGCATGAATTGTAACTACTTTGATGAGCTCTTCACTTTTAATTGAGCTCTGTCATCAGGACAAAGTGCTCTAATTCTTTCATTTATGGCCAAAAAAACCTGCAGAACAGGAAACATTTCCATCAGCCTTGACTGTGCTTTGTGTTTCAAGCTAAATATTTGAAGTAAAATGCAAACAAGATAAACTAAGTTTGTGACTTAAGTGGACATTCCACCTGCGAAACCTGAGAACTGATACTATTAACACGATGTTACCACTGAGCTTAAAGGACGGCTGTGTTAGAGCTCTCCACTGCAAGTCTTACTGAAAAAAACTGCTCGAAAAGTTTGGTAACTTTGCCCCCAAAATAAGATTTGAAATGTTTCATTTTCACATATTTTTCTTCTACTCATCATTCGGTCTCATGACACAAACTTCATCTGCAGCTGCTCCAGAGCGTCGACATGATTAGTCAGATACGTTTCCCAGTTCAACTGTTGCAAAGCAGAAAACCGACTTTTCTGTGGTGATACAAATATTTCTTTTCAACATGCCTCACCTGGCTTGTCTCGTCTCCTATAACATCTCTGGCTGTATCGAAGTACAACCTGAATACAGAGCTGCTAGAAAGCCTGCAGACTCTTGGTCTTGTTGGTTTAAAAGCACAAAGGATCAGCAGGTGCAGGAGCATCTGTCTTTGTGCTGTGGAGGAGCTACATCCTTGTGTCTTTCTTGGAAGAGGCCTCCTTTTCCTCTTCAAAGGCCATAAGAAGAGCACCTTTATTGTGACTGAAGCAGAGAGGAAACAGGATGACTGAAAAAAAAAATGTAGTGATCCATACACTCTGTCAGAGCCTGACAGCAACACCTGATTCAAACAATCAGTGAATTCAAATATTTGGTCCAGAATGACGGTGGTCAGTCCAGATGTTGGCCTCTGACTTCCCCTCCCTTTAAACCACGACAGCATTATTTACTGTCTCAGCAAAAAATGACCTGTTTTACTGTATCTGCCTTCACAGTCTCACTCATCTTCCCCTTTTAAGAGTAAGAGCTGCAGGAGGGGAGAAAATGGTGGGCTTGAAATGTGTTTGTAACAAATTGGAACCTTATTTTTACTTCCTCTCTGTGTTTTCAACAAGGGAGATGATTTGTTGGGAGGAAAGTCCCACTCCAGGGGAAACTGGCAGTAATGGGTTTTTGCTGCAGAAGCTCTGAGGGTAAAGAAATGTTTCCTGAGGCTGTTAAAGCTACTTTGTCTGTTAATTGGAGATTCTTCTGTTTGTGCAACGTAACGATAACCATTAAGGGGACTGTTTCGTCATTCTCCGCACCACATATTATCTTATTTTGTCCACTTTTGTTGAATCATTTTTTTATCTTTCACATGTTGCTGGAAATCTATGTCTGCACACCACATCCTGCACATTTGAAGGTCATTATTTTTTATTAGTGAACTTTGCCCAGAACAGAAATAACAGTAACAAACCTTTAGAAAGAGGCTGGGGTAATTGGTGGTACTGATGTCATTCTGTCGCGTCCGGAGTGGCCCTGAAGCCCGACCACTGATATGTCGAGTATGATCCCTGCGAATGAAAGGACGTGACGGTTATGGGCTTTCAAATAAAATGCTAATTGGAAATCTGTTCCAGTCAGTTCAAGCCAGAAGAATAACTTGAGCTCATATTTAATTCATGGGAGCACTTTAGAGTGCTGTGCCATGGCAATCTTCCTCCTGCACCCGGCTAAAAGTGGATTCCCAGAAGGGTCAACATTTCCTCGGGGAGACAGCTGGACACGGACCTCCCGTTGAAAGTCTTCCCCGGCTCTCCTCCTGCTCTCATCCGTCCTTCTCCTCCACCCTCAGAAGGATCCACTCATCATAAGTGTGAGAAGATTTAATGATGAATACTATATATCATCTCAGCCCCCACAAGACATTAGGATGCTGAAAGATTCTTCTGCGTCAGACGGATGTTCTTGGGGGATAAATGTTGTAATTAGTCAAGTGCAGAAAAATACTGATTCCATACGCTTTTACTTTAAAGTTGGAAACTGATTTTGGTTTGAGGGGAAACTGTGTTTTGGAAAATGTTACCTTGCCTGCTTGTTTAACTTTATCATTAACCACAGTGACCCCATTCGTAAGTTTGAAAGTTAATTTTCAGTTTTTAGATCAAAGTCTTATTAATCATGCGTGCAGGCTTGCTAAGGGCAGTGTGGGTGATGGTGTTGACAAAGTGCAACAAGGATTTCCACCTCCACCTCCACCACCTCCACCATCACTGCCGCTGCTGTTCAATTAACAGCATTGGAGGATCATCGTATGTTCTGGGATCAACTGCTGACATTTTTTTGATTTTAATTCCATGTGAATCATCCATGGGAGGTTACGGAAATGACAAATCTGAATTTTATTAAGTACAGGAGCTCCATTATAATCCTCCTTCTTACCGTGCTGTAATTTTAGAAGTAATTTGTTTTTTGTGCATAATTTTTCTACTTTAGCTCTTGCAATGCTTTTGTCATCCAGTCATGAGAAGCTGAATGGATTTTGAAAAGCAATAATTTAAATCAATTTCTTGCCCAAATGTCAAGTCCTTCACATAATATAGCGAGTGATAAAATGTAAAACCTACATCTAATCCTGTCTGATGTGCAGCTAATGACACAGAACGTCATCCAGCGGTCAGGTGAGGCGTTGAGAGATATCGAGAATCATAATGTATTAGAATCTGCCGACACTATTAAACGCCAGTCGAGGTGTTCGAAGTAAAGGAAAAGATGAGTAAAAACCAAGCAGCACAGGCTTTTTCTTTCAGATCAGCATCACTTACATTCTTTCTTCTTTGACAAGATTCTTTGCCACTCAACATTTTTTGAATTCAGACACCTGCTTTTGTTCACTTGTGATGATGTGAGAGTGAAATATGGTAGCGGTTCTGTATTCTGTCTCCTTTTTGTCTGTCCGTGTTTTATCTCTCAGTGGAAACGCCTGTGGCTCTAAAAGTAGACTGGATAAAGATTGAAGTCGGGATTCACATGGTTTCCATCAAATGGCCCAATGCTTTTATATTTCATCTCTCAGAGAGTCTTAATGGTGAAGCCTTTGCTTTAAAGCCAGATCATCTCAAAGAGGTCAGAGCTTATGACACAGTGTTTTATTTTCAAGGCCAAAAACAAACATATCGATTTGGAATAATTGCAGAAGGATTTACTATGATTACATTTAAACAACATGACTCACCTGCATCACTTCAGCAGTCTCAGCTCAGCATTAGATTGCTATTTTTCTGCGATACCCTTTGAATGAACTGTTTTAAAGTTTTATTTATTACAAGCTAAAAGCATCTGTAGCTGACAGTGGAGAGTCTCTATCATGCCGCTGTTAAAAGTGAACTTTGCTTCTGCAGCCTAAGTAAGATAAGAGGAACCTCTCATAGTGATCAGGGTTATAGGGATCAACAACTTATATGGCTCAACGGACCTATATATTATTCCCATACAAATGTTGTGTAAAAAAAAAGCTTAGTGACCAACTTTTCATCTTCGAAGTTCCTGTTCAGGTCTTCATTAATGACAACAAATAGAGGGGAAAATTAAACAGTTTTTCTGTGTTTTATTGTCATTTAACCCCCTCAAAGTTTTCTTCGAGGGTGCTTGCCTCGTTTGGTCCGAAATTTCGGACTTTTCAGTTTGATCTGAACCAAAATAGCAGGTGTCCTGGTCCATGGTTCAGACTGAACGGCTGAAATTTGGTGGTCCAAAAGAGATGGTCTCGGTTCAATCAAACTGAACCATGATTCAGTTTGTGTCCAGCATGAAAGCAAAGGTTCGGACCTCCGCATCTTCGTACCAATAATGGGAAGTCACTGCAGGCTACCCAGAAAACAGAAAAAGAAGTAAGGGCCAACTAAAAAAAACTCATAAAGCTACAATCAAGTTACAAAACAAGGCATTTTTAACATGAAGACTTCAGATGACCACCCACCACCAAACCAATCAATGTAAAGTACAGGGACACGCAACCCACATAATTGATAACAACATGACGTAGGTTTGTCAAAATCCGTTAATCCGTTTGCATTATTGCAGTGTGAAACAGACCAGATCAGTTTTATACAATGTAACAAAAACACAAACCTTGGTTAAGACCTTGGTCCGAACTTTCAGGTGTGAGAGCGCCCTAAATAAGAAAAAAATATCCTCCTTGAACCGTAGTACAAACCCCCAACAATAAGATGCAGCTGAGAAAATCTGCGTCCCCCAGGCCACCTTGTGTAGTCTGTTTGAATAATGAGTCAGTCATGGCTGCTTGTGATGGAGACACGCATGGGGAAAGCACCTGTGGTTAAAGCTGCCCTCGTCAAGTGGATTGATAACAACGCCCAGTCATGTAATGCCCCGTTGAGCGAGCCCTGGGCGGGGAAACGGGTAATAAATCCAGTAAATGGCAAAGCTGTCTGTTTCATTAATACATAATCATGCAATAAGTATACAAGTGTTAATTAGATGATCTACCAGAGAATTATGTAAAAAGAATAAAATATGGTTGAAATAATAATCATCCATTCATGGAAATAATTATTACTCTGATAAATGTGATAACCACAGGTGATTTCCACTCTGACTGGTTTACTTAACGCCTCATTATGACAACAGGTTACCTACGTGGCTTTTTTTATGGACATCACTGAATGTGGATGTTTACTCCTTTCCGATAGCACTGCTTGCACACAATGCAATTATGCTTTTTTACGTGTTATCATAGAGGTCGATTGTATTTTTTTCATTCATTCTACGCTGCGGTACACCGTTTCTCTGTCCACGGACGTAAGCGCGGTTGTTGAGTAGAGTCTTGAAGGTTATACACAGCACATCTGACTAATGGCCCAGCTCTCGGTACATGCTCATGCTAATCACTTCTCTGATTGATTGTGCTGCTCCGAAGCACTAATGGCATCATTATCTGGAACTGTTGTGGCACTCTGTGCTCCGAGCTTTCTATTCCTTTGCCGAGATATTTCTTTATTCTTTCTTTTTATTATTTAAAAAGTACATCCGGCCAGGTTCAGTTTGAATATAATTGGCTTAGATTCTCGCTAAAGACAAGCTCAAACGTAAATCACAAAATGGTTAAGGTTTTCTCATTAGTCCCACCCTTGCATATCGGCCCAGCTGGAGCAGCTGTTGCCTTGGAAACCTCTGGACAAACGCTTTAATAAGAGAGATGAGAACAGAAACCTGCCAAGCATAACTGCAAGTATTATTAAAGAGATGCACATTAGCACCTGACTGCTGATTGTGTTTAAGCACAAATGAGTCATATTTTTAGCACAACCTTCACAGCACAAAAAATGCCGAGTATATCAGTGTTAGATGTTTGTGATGCAGTTTCTGATTTTATGCCAGCAAGAGATGAACATCGAATACAATTTAGTCCCTCACCCATGTGGTGTTTGGCTTTCCCTTTTGGCACAAAATGGCCTCCCCGACAATCCTCACATGCAGCAGGAGCTGAATCTTCACCATGCAGTCGACTATGGAGCGATGTCTCACATGAGCAGTCAGCCGACTGAGCCAACAGGATCGACTGCCTGCCCCTTAACAACTGTTAAAGTTGGTGAGGGGCTGATAAGTACTGAGTCACACTCCAACACTCACAAGAAGCTTCGATCACGGTGGGAATTCTGATGCTTGTTAAAGCTGACAGGCTGCAGCTGGAAGCTCATGAATCCAGTTAGCCGCATGGAAAAGAAATAAGCAATGAAAGGAATTGTAACTTTTTATTCACAATGATTTTTTCAATTTAATTAGTGCTGACAGAAAAAAATGACTGGATTCTTTCGGCAGAATCTATTTGACTGTAAAACATGTACAACATCCCTTTTTAAATGGAAAATTCCCTGTCGCCTTTTTTATTGATTAAATGCAGAAAGGAAACAACTGAGTTTATAGGTGTTTAAACACTTTTATCACTTCATCATTTTTGTGATAACTTGGAGACCTAAAAGCAACATTGTGTGGATATTTTACCTTTTATTACCAGCTTAAAAATCATTGTGATGGCACACTAACTTGTATCAGCATTAATGGTCTCTCTGTCAGTCACACTTGCTCCACTATGTAACTCGTAAGAGAGGATAGGATCAGAGAGTGCTCCGCTTTATGGCTCTCCATCTCAGACATCAACAAATACCACAGATTTATGCTAAAATTGATCATATTTAATGCAGAAAGTTCCCTTGGGTTTTGCCTCCAATGTTCTGCGGCTGTTCTGCCTCAATGCACACAGTTCCCTGGAATAACCTGCTGCTACTGCTACTGTAGCTGCTAGTTAGCCCCGTTAGCTGCGCAGCAAGCTGACAGCTCATAGCACTGGCGAGTGTTGATGTTTACACAGCTATCACAGGAGTCTTGAACTGCCGGGAGGAGGAGGTTTTCAGTCAGATGCTGAGGGGTACATGGTGAAAAATGCTGCTGGGCAGCGGGGCTGAAATTTTCAGTAGAACGAGCAAGCAGACAACTATGCGAAAAAGCCTTGAAAGATTTCATGCCACAGGTGAAAAGACAGAAGAGATGATCAACAGAGGAGAGGAGTTGTGTGGAGAAAAGAGAAGGAGCGAGTGGGAGACAGAAGTAAATGCCTGATTGGCTTTTAGTTTTTAACTCCCTGACATCTACTGGATCACCGGTGATCCACTGAAGCTAGTATCCAAGCACAACTTATTAAAATATAAATGTTTAAATGTTTGCCATTTTTGGCATGCACTCCATTTAGCCATGTCAAATTGGCCCAAAAGGTGGATGTTCAAGGGTTAACAAGAGTTTTTTCAAAATAAAAGACTGTAAGACAAGTGACGAGGTGGATTTCTTGCCGTTGGACCAGTTGGTAATATATGCTGGCTTCCATAGTTAAATGTTTTGTGTGAAATTTGGTTGGTTATTAAGTTCGGCCTTGATTAATGTTAGAAACTTATTAAAATAGTTGCAGATTAATTTTCAGTCTATCAGCCGTCAAAACATTTCAGCTTTGAAATAAATGAAAAAGAGATAAATTCAACAGGTACCACAAAGTACTTCTGCTGCATTTCCACTCAAACAACGCTGAGTACTTTAGAATTACATTATTAATTTTAGCCTCTCTCAGCTCATTTCTTTAAGCACATATATGAAGTGGCCGGCCCTCATTGCAGTCGTTAAAGCCCTTAACACCATTATCAGCAAACAAGCTGTAACAACGTGGGCACATAGTCTACCGTCTGTTTTACATAATGTTACAGAGAAACAAAGTAAAAACAAGTGGTTGTCAGAAAAAGTAAAGTATCCACAAAGTTCAAGATCCTTTGGAACAAAAAACACTGAACTCCAACACGAAAACTTTCACAAATTGATAGTTTCTGTGTTTCATTGATTGTATTTCTTGGCTTTTGGTTGCTAAAACTGTTTTTCAGTATTCAGGATTCAGGATTCTCTCTCTAAGTTCCTATTTTTCCAAAAATGCACATCCAAAACTCTCAAGCCTTTGTGGGAGCAAACCAATGAGTGATTTTCACCTTCACTGTGTAAATAATGATCATAAAGAAAGTGAAAAAAAATCATACAAACTGTTAGATGAATGCGTTTATATGCAGTGAATGACTCAAACGTTGTTATTGACAATTTTTATCCAACAAGCATAAAGAATCTTTTGAGTCTCATGCAGCTCATTTCTGTTCATTCTCCGTCTGTCCTTTTTACTTTTCAAAATGTTTTCAATGACTCACAAAAATCCTCCACAAAGATGCTATTTTCCTGAATAATTTAAAGGCATTAAAATCAATACTTTAGTCTGTTATTAAAGCCAGGAAAGAGCCTTTCAAAAGCTGTTTATTAATTTTGCAAAATGTTGCAATTAAACGAGCATCATTGCATATTATCCGGCGGACATTAAGCTTGGATAACCATTCCCTCTTTCTTTTAATTTATTACAAACATCATTGCTTCATTGCTTCTGCCCTGCTGCTTATACGCTAACCTAAAGCAACATTAAAATATGGTTTAACAGTATCGTGTTTGGTGTTTAAGCTGCTTAGGTGTTGCTCTCAAACGCATCATCTGTGTCCTGTATAAACAGATTTGAACTGGTTTTCAGACACTGATCTTCTGACAGAATCATGACCGGGCTTTGCAAAGTGAGCGGACGGCTGAAGGCAACACCGCCTACAAGAAATTTACTACATTGTCTCTATTATGTTGTTGTGGTGACAATGTGTCGCTGCCTGGTGGGTTCAGAGACAATGTTTCCTTAAGTGGATCAAATTACATTTACATATTTATGCATAAATTATGCATTGGAGGAGGTTAGTGGAGAACCAGAGTCTTGGGCTCCTGCTCAGACTCCTGACTGTCGTTCTGTTTGAGTAATATAAGCACTTTGGTGAAGTTGATCTGGTTAAATGTTAATAAAAAGCTTGAGTGTCAGGTACTACTTACTCTTTCTGTTATAAAACAGGCTGAAATCTTTCTATAGCTAATCATTACCATACCATTAACATGCTTGATTTAGCAGAAAACTAATGAAAAATTTCTGTGAACATTTGATACGTTGGAGAGCAACATTATTAGTGAACGTTTCTGCCTATGCAACATGTTAATAGAAAATAAGATTCAGTCTGCATTTTGTTTCCCTCAGAACATACTGTTGCAGATTAGTTGTGTACGAGTGTAATGAGCAGGACTTGGGGCTGGTGAGAGGAACCGTAAAGGGCAGGAGTGTGTGTGCAGAGGCTGACTGGGATGCTGCCCAGCTGTCAGACAGCGTTTAGGTACTTTCAGCTGTGGGAGGTCATTAGTTTAACCAGAGCTGATGTTGTAATCATGGGGGTGGGAATCCAGCTGGAAAAAACAACCTACCTATTTTAAACATGGCAAAGCCACACTTATTTAAGCAAGCTTATCAACGATTCATTCAGCAGCTTTTTGTTGTGATGAGCTTATTTTAAAATATTAACGGCCTCCTGTTCTGTCCAAATGTGAGCCTGGTTTGGGTCCCGATCCAAACAGCTGCTCCCAGTTGTTTGTGAATAAAAAAGGTGGAGGCGGTTTGATTAAATAACAAGTGGAACAGAATAAAAAAAATAAATGCAGAGTCAGCTATAAAGTTGCTGTGTCAAAAGAATGAGATGAAAAAAAACACTATAAAAACACTTCAATTTGACCAGGTCCCTGAGCAGTTCCCTCCACATATTTGTCTTTTTCTGCTCCTTTCACAATCATAAGAGAAACTAACTGTATATGTCTTATGAAGCACCTTAAGGGGACGGTGAGTCCTATTCGCTGGTGTGGGCTGAGCTGATGCATAAGTTTCCTATGTGAACAATCTTCAGCACACAACATAGGAGCAAAGTTAGCCACAAAGTAGTTGTACTTGGTCTCTTAATTATTTTAGGTGCGTTAATCAAACTCAGATTTAGATTATCACCTACCATCCATCATCCCTTTTACAGCCAGTTGCTTGTGCATGTGGCATGTTGCTATTTAAATGGCTGATTTGACAGATTGAAGAAGCAACGATCATCTTTTTCCATTAAGAACTTTATTTTTAATGCACATGTGCAAATGTACCAATGTTTAAGTGTGTAGGAGGAGTGCTGCTCTGCTCACTGCTAATTAATAGAGGTTATGTTGTCAATTAACATCTGAAGCAGGTCCTTGACATGCTGAAGTAAAAAAAAAGTCTCATCAGTTTTTATTTATTAGATTTTAAAGATAAACAAAGTATAAATAATTCCAACTTAGAAAATGCCATTTTTTTTTTAATATGCAAGTAATCAAAAATTTAAAAATTAAAAGAACAAACATGACATTGGATGGCGAGACCATAATTTACCGTCACAGGGACATTTGAGAGAAATGATGGTGCAGCAGCTGAAGGGAGGACAGGTGCAACCCCACAAATGAGTCGACATTTCTCAGCATAAGCGCGCAAACTTTTATTGAGCCGTTCTGTTCGGAGATGGATGTTTATCTCATATTAATTAAAAACATGTCAATATGGGATTTGTAGTGGTAACACTGCAGGATCAGCAGCTGCAGCTCCGTGTGGCCTGCAGCCCCCCCTCGAGCCAGCTGGGCTCAATTCAATACACTCTCACCTCAACTGGCTAAGCTGAAAATGAAGTGAATCTGCTGTTGATTAGTTGCTATGAGCAGCTAATCCTCAATTATTTCTCTGTAATTGTTGAGTGAAAAAAAAGACTGACGGTAAAAATACTGATCATGTTTCATTTGTTTTAATTAGTGTTTTCAAGAGGTGTTTTGTTTCTGATGTGCATTTTGCATCACCCTCAGCTGTCTGCGTGTGTGTTTTCGTATTTGTGTACTAAAAATACTGCAGCAAATGGAGCTGTGTTCAGGGAGCTGCTGGGGTCAGACAGAAGAAATCGTAATATACCTGCTGTTATTAAAATATGTCATGAGATGAAAGGGCTCTTTCCGACTACATCCATTCCCCCGCGGTTTCTTTCTCACTCTGTCAAGGATTGGTTCCCTCCTGCCTGAGGCTGAATTACAGCTCAGCTGAGCGTCTCCATCTCGCTTAAATGTTCAGTTTACCTGCAGAGGCTTTTTTTTTTTTTTTTGTAATTTCCTTTGGTCATGTCACCTCCTGCCCCAACAGAAGTGACAGCACCGCCGTCTGCAGGCAGAATGAACTCGGCTGTTTCTTCCTGTTCTGTGTGTGTGAGTATTAAAAAACTTCACAGTCAAAAGGAAGTACACAGGCAAGTACAAAGGGCACCTTCTGTGATATTTGATCTGTGAGAGAACTTCTCTGAGAATTCATCAGCTTTCCTCTCCTGTTTAAAGCCGCAGTGACATACTTTATTCATTGTAAACGCTGACAGAAATGTGTCGGTGAACAGAGCGCTGACAGGTGAATTTGACTTCATAATAATGGATTGAAAAGGCAAAATATCTGTTAATCTCAAGGTTTTTAAAACAGAAAAATGACTTAAATTATAGGTATGATCCAAAATATTAGTATATGCATCTTTATTATGTAATTAAGAATTCACTTTTTAATATTTTAATATAAAAAAATGGATCAGAGGACTATGTGAATGGTCTTTCACTATCTTATTTTCATTTCATGTTAGCGTCTTTCAACTCTATGATTTTTGGTCCCCAGATATACTGTTTGGTTCTGTCTTAAAGTTTGTTTTTAGCCTCAAAAGGCAGCTGTCTGGTAAACAAAAATCCAGGAAACAGCAGCTTGACAGAGTAAGAAAGCAGCTGAGCAAACCAGAGAGCCAGATGTTTGCCACTGGAGTTTGTGAGGACCAGATTAAAGCTGGAGATGAAAAAGTTTAAAAAGTTAGAGCTGCCTTAAACATACCCAGCGCACTTTCTGACCAGAGGTTGCACCGTGTGAAAGTGTTTCTGATGAGTTCAGCCCCTTTTTTTGGTCAATAAGCAACAACTGGTTGCATTTCTGGAGCAAGAAACGTAGCAGAGCACTGAAAAAATCAAGAGAGAGAAGACTACAAGGTAATAATCAGTGGGTGTAAATTATAAAAGTTTTAAAACATAAGCTCATTGAATGTTTAAAAGGTTGAGAACGCATTCAAAACATGTGTTGGCCCTCAAGGATAAACACAGCTAGGCTTGGTGAGAAACATTATATTTAAACATTCAAAACTGAAAGTGTTCAGACCTGGAATACACAACATCAGTAGCTTCATCTGTCTGTTTAAGGGATACAGTTTTGTGATTCAGACAAAGGTGATTTATATATTAAAAGCTTACAGTTACATGTATTTTGCAGTGTCAGTTTGCTCTTCAACAACAGCTTTAATAGACCGATCTGACAATAAACAGACTCATCAGTGCTTTACAACAGGCTCTTTCACACTTTTGCTGTTATCAGAATAATTCTTTGCATAAGAAACGTTGACAGAAAATACAATGATAACAATTATCTCAGAGGGCGGAACAAGGTTTGTATTTAATCACGTCGCTTTCTGCGTCTGTCAGTGTTTAACCTTGTGCTGCTGCAGCCTTTTTCATTAATCTGACAGCGTTCAATTCAGACTTCTGCAAATTTTTTGAGGAGATACAAAAATACTACAGTCTGACCTCGTAAGATTATCTTCTTTTCTTTTACATATAAAGAGATAAGGGTGCTTATTCAGACACTGGATGACATGTTTTTGTCGTAAAATGAACATAACAGGTTCTGAAAGAAGCTTTATGGATGTCTAACCAGAAACTTCCTTGAAAACTTTCCTCTACAGGGACAAATGTAGCAGGTCTGTTTTTATGCCTCTGTCAGCTACAGAAAAGAGAATATTTATGTTTGTAACAAGCAACCAGTTTAAAGCAATGACTGTTAATAAAGAGAAATGATGCGTCTCCACTTCCTACAACTATACACAAATAAAGCCAAACAAACCCTGAGACGAGTGCAGCCATCTTTCACTTGTAATGGTGTATAAAGACAGAGAAGATGGAGCTACAGTATCAAGGATGTGCACCTACACCTGCCTGACTCAGTCGTAGGTTAGTGTTAGCTGTCAATCTTGACCAAACACCATTTTTTATAGCATCAAACTTCTAAAATTGGCACTTAAACAAAGATCTGCATCAGAAGAAACCATATTTAGGCAAATTTTGATGAATGAGTTCTTAGACGATTTATCTAGGCCCATGTTTCATCCGCAAACATGGGGAGGATGCTAGTTACCACCTTTACTTCAGCCAACCTCCAGGGGGTGATCAAAATGGTTTGGCTCCAAAAATGGTAAAATCTTTAGCACAAACTGAAACAATGCTGATCAGCGCCGCAGCATCTTGTTTCTTCGTCCTTTCTTGAGTTATATGTTCTTTGACAAACCCACCGATGGGAAAACCTTAATAGCTGCAGCAGAGCCAGCGTTAATCACAGCACTGCAACACGATATCGTCACTGACAACGACACAAAGATGATAGACAGGCCCGAGCCGAACCTCCACCACCTCATTACAAAGGAAACCATTTCTAAATTGTTCTATGAACCCTGACAACTATTAGATATAATGACGATTAAATGAGCCGCTGCCACAAAACCATAAATCTTTGGACTTAATCAGTGGTTATCCAGAGATTCGCCCTTTCTTTTCATTTAAAAAACCAATGAGAGCAGTGGGAAGGCGAAGCCAGCCCCCCATGTGAGGTTTTTCTCCCCCCCTCAGTTGACAAATGTTACTGCAGTCAGAACAGAAACCTCATAAAGCAGAGAAAAGCCATTGATTGCTTCGCCTGCCATCATTGTCATTTTCAATCAAACTGGGGTTTTTGATGAATCGCAGCCTGCCACAACATGGAGGACACTGTTTTTACAGTGTTTATTCAACCCCCCCCGATCATCTTTCATCTACTTGCTAGTGTCACGACCTCACCTGTGCTTTCAAAGACGAGGCCAGCGTGAAGCTCGTATCCGCATGAATCATCCCAACTGTTGACTTTGCCGTGTCAGACTCCTGAGTTTTTTCAGAGAAACTGTTGTGCTATTAAGCCACATCCATCCAGCTTTCTCCGTAACGTTCCAGGCCTCATTACCATGAACCTATGAATGTTTAATCGTGGTTTATATTTACAGGCTGCTCTCTCACGTCCAAATTACCCATACGTGTCCTTTGATCTAAGACAATGTTGTCGACGAAAGTGTGCGAGAATATTTTATAGGCAATGCAAGCCATTGCATCGCAGCGGTGGAGTGCTGTGTAATTGTATCTGACGCTTAGTCTGGCTATACCCCTAATTAATCAGTGATTTCCCTTATGTTTTAGAATTGCAAATTAAATACGTCGAGCCTTTGAGCTGTTCTTTACACCGACTGCATTGCTGGACTGAGGAACCCTCTTTATGGCTCCAAGCTAATTATTCAGCCTGTGGATTCAGGCTCTGGAAGGCTGCCTCTGACTCTTGCTGTAGGCTGTGTGCATATGTGTGTATAGGCGTGTGTGTGTGTGTGCGTGCACCACTGTAGCATACAGTAGATGTTGCAGGCATTACATGTATATGCATGCATTTGACATTTCTGCGTCTCCGTTCTTTGAATTTGACCTCGTATGCATTATGCATGAACGTGTTTTACCCTTACAACACCGTCACAGACCCGGTTGTGCCATTTGGCAATGACTCCTCTCATTGTGTGTGTATATGTGTGTGTAACTTGCAGGCCTGTGTGCACATGCAGTTTTTGGTTTCTACCCTTTTTTCCTTTGAGCTTGTGAAAGGATTTTTTTTTAGGTCTTTTCATTGCATATTTAAAGTAGACATCCCTCAGAGTTGTCAAGCAGTGTTGCTAAACATTCAGCCAAACAATGCTAAGCAGCATGTGTACAAGAGAAAAGAAATGTGAAATTGATCTTGCAGCAAATAAGGTCTTCATCTTGTTCTGTGCTGATACAAACCGGTTTTTAATAAGTTTGTTAGGCTTTGGTGATTCATAAGATACAACTGCAAAAATTAAATGATGTTGTGATAATGATTCAGTGCTGCCACGCATCACAGGCTGTGACAAAACACAAGCTAGGTGCTGTATTCTGATTTGTATTTTCTGTTTCTGCACAAACTGAGAGCCGCTGAGGGTTCAATTAAGTCATTTACAAAATGAAAAATATAATAAAAAGTAGCCTTTTCATCCAAAGGTAGAAAAAGCACTAAAGCTTTGGATGGACAGGAGCTCTGATGCTGGCTCACAAGCTTTCTGTTGACTCATTATTTCACTTGACTGTGTTGAGATTGTATGTTTGCTGATGTGATACCGATGGACCATATATGAGCTACAAGTTTACCATTAAAGCGGTGAGAAATAGTAGAGAGAGTGGGCTTAAATGAGAAATAAGGTAAAAGGATATTGTCCTTGCACAGAGTGTTTAAGAGTTGATGTTGTGTGGGTGTTTGATGTGTTTATGCAGAGTCACCAGAGACACGCTGCAAGATTAAAATACTGCTCTTATCCAAGGCAAAGGAACCACATTAAATATTGCAAATGTCATTTTTTTCCTGCTTTTCTTTCAGTAATCTTTTTCCCTCATCAATTGTTAAGTTGTAAAGGTAGGCGTACTGACTTCTGATGATTTCCATTTGTCTTAAAATCTTTTAAAAAGAATAAGAAATGCTTAAAATCACTACAATATACAAAATATGTCAGAGCCTTACTATTTGTCGTCTGTCATGACTGAAAATTTGCACATTTTAACAAAACATTGGAAATAATTTTAAAAACTGACACGTTTAAGAGATGATACAAAACATTATCCAAAAAATACATCTACATGCTTATTTAAGAATTTTCATCAACACTATGTAAGTGAGACATTTTACAGTTGAGGAAAAAAAGTCTCAGCCCCCCCTTGTGGACAAACTATGTGATGATAACACTGTTTTAGTTGGCCGCTAATATTTGCCCTATTGATTTATTATTCTAGTCAAACATGACACAAAGGGGCTACGTTCCAAACATATCTCAGTCAAAAACAAAAAAAAAGTTTAAATAATTAAAGTGATAAAAACCAAAATCTGAGAAAGTCTTTAAAACTGGTATGCTAAAAATATTACGCGTGCCGGCTGAGTTTACTCAGGGAATATAGACTACAACATCAATGATCTGACAAGAAATAAACAGCAATTATTTCAATCAGGCATTTCTTTTTAAAATAAATTCAAAAATTTTTTTTTTTTTTCATCCGCTGGCAACCATGGTAACTGTGCATAACAAGATGTGAACAAGCCCTTTAAATACTACAAGACCACCAACAGTTAAATGAAAATTTAGAATTTTACGAAAATAACACAACTTCAAAAAAACCACGGACTGAGATGTAAGTAGGTTTTGGGTTTGATTTGACTAAAACTAATTGTCTATGTCAAAGAAAAAAGTCTAAAATTACTTTAAAGCCAAAATTAAAATAATAAAAATATAAATTTCCATTGACAAGCAGAAACCCTTAGGTGGGACATAAGAGCTTTGTGATTAATTATTATACATCTGAATAATGTCCTTTAGTCATCATCTCATTATAATTCTACTTTTATTCACGTACACCAAACAAACTTAAAATCTCCTCTGCTGCACACAGACCCCCTAATATTCGTGCAAACAGCAGAGTCTTGTTGCTCCGTGTGGATCCGTGTGTCTCCGTGTGTCTCGGCAGCAGCAGCAGACAAACAGAGGGGGGCGAAGGACAGCACGAGTTAGCTCACACAGAGAGTGAGAGAGAGAGAGAGAGAGAGAGAGAGAGAGAGAGAGAGAGAGAGACAGGCGCTCTCATCAGTGACGGACGGGCTCACCGGCTGCGTGGACGGAGCTGTGGCGCAGGAGGAGAAGTGGAGGTGCAACGTGAGGACAAACCGCCTGAAATACCGGAGCAAAAAAACCAGAGGAGCAACACAGAGAGACACCACGAGAGAAAGAGAGAGAGAGAGAGGGGGGAAAAAACGGAGAGAGAGAGAGAGAGAGAGATCACTGAGGGGAGAGAAGTCATTCGCAGCAGGGAGAGGGAGCAAACGGGAGGAAGCTCACAAGGACACGGAGGGAGGAAAGCGCGCAGAGAAGCCTCTCCTGACGGGGGGAGAGAAGTGAGGGAGTGCGTGCACAAAGTGGAAAAAGAAGAAAAAGATGAGAAGGAAGAGAGGAAGCCTGACAGGAGGTCGAGCTTATGGGGCTTGACTGACACCAGAGCGAAGAGGAGGAGGAGGAGGAGCGTAAGGGCAAGTTGATGGATTTGATTTGGTGGGGGAGAGTATTTTTAGGAGGAGCAGGGACATGAGGGGAATATTGAGTTTAGTGATACTGTTTTTGAATGGAGGGAAGAGGAGGAAAACGAGGGAGTAACGGGAAAGAGAGAGAAAAAGGAGGGAAAGATGTTGAGATCAGAGTGTGACAGAACAGATTATCTCTGGTCTGGTTTCCCGCAGGAAACTGCTGCGAGTGTATGTTTGTGTATGCGCATGAGTGCCTCCTTCTCTACGGAAAAGTGTGTTGTAGCATGTTTCCCAGTGTGGCTCTGATGCTGAGGAGCAGGTCCGCGACAAGTCCAAGCTTACCCCCGTGGTTACCCGCAGGACCTCGCAACACTGGTTAAAGCCAATCGTTGGGGGGGTGGTGGTGGTGGTGGTTAGAGACGAGGAGCAGACCGCTGACATCACAGGGAAGTGGAGGCGTCTGAAGTGAGACCGCAAAGTGTAACAGAAAAAAAACGAGCACCGGACACTTTTTTTTTTTTTTTTTTTTGTGAATTAAATTAAAGCTTGTACTTAGTAGTGACAAGGAACTGATTGCTGCTTCTGGCTGCTGAATGCCTCTGCAAGCCAGCGAAGCCACACACAAAAAAAACAAACAAAAAAAACACACAACACACACACAAACACACACACATACGTAACTCAGAGGAAGAGAAACAACAGCGCCGGAACAAGGCGAGCTCTACTCTACAGATTGAACCACACCAACCAATTCCCTCTGCTGTCGTCTCATTACTTTAATTACCTTCCCTTCTTTCATTTGTTTTTTTTTTCCTTCCCCTCCTCTGCTTAGCTCTTGGTATTTTGTATTCTATCCTCCTCTCTCCTTCACTCCTCCCCTCCCTCTTCCCTTTTTTTTTTTGCCTTCGCTCTCTCTGTCTCATCCTCTCTTGTTCACTGTCACACTAACTGCGGTGGATGCCGGAGTCACTCATGTAGAAGCCACCTTGCTTGGAGCACATTTGCTTAGCTGATTTTTTTTTTTTTTTGTTCCTCCTACTGCTGAGTTGGATGATTGGACCACTCTCAAAAAAAAAAACTGAAGACCAGGACAGATGAACTACGAGTAGCTGCTGCTGCTGCTGAGTGCATCAGAGCTTCTGCACCATCAAGAGAAGACGGTTTTAAAGCATAAAGATTCCTTGAGGGATTTTTCTACCTGTACGTTCAGCATATTAACAAGGAAGGCTGCATGAGTCATTAATATTCGTAAGGCTAAGCACATATCCAGGTGTGGATTACAGTAGTGAATTTATCCTGGAGCTACATGTGGGCCCCAGCCCCTGAGGCCTGGCTGGGAAATGAAGCCTTTCCCCCGGCTGTAGGAGCGCTGTGGGCAGCTATGGCCCTGGAGGGGCGCTGTCTCCGGCGGGGATCCCCGGCCATGATCAGAAAAGGTCGTCAGCGACGTCCTGCAAAATCGACTCTGGCTCGGGTCACTTCCACTCTGCTGTCAAGGACACGCTTGCACGGCCTGCGGCATGTTTGCGTCCCTGGTGGCTCGGTGGGCCGCAGGGCCTTCTGGTTACTGGCCTTCTGCACCTCTCTTGGGCTGCTTTTATCCTGGTCCTCCAACCGCCTACTTCACTGGCTCTCCTTTCCTACGTACACGCGAGTCCACACTGAGTGGGCCAAAGAACTGGCCTTCCCTGCAGTCACCATCTGCAACAACAACCCCATCCGCCTCTACAAGCTCACCAAGAGCGACTTGTACTTTGCAGGCCACTGGCTGGGCCTGCTGCTGGCGAACCGGACGGTGAGGCCTTTGGTTCTGGACTTGCTTCAGGAGGACCGTCAGGCCTGGTTCAGGAAGCTGTCAGACTTCAGGCTCTTTCTGCCACCCAGAAACTTTGAGGGAACCAACCTGGAGTTTATGGATAGACTGAGCCACCAGCTGGACGACATGCTCCTCTCCTGCAAATACAGAGGAGAACCCTGCGGCGCTCACAACTTCTCTTCTGTAAGTCCAACTTCTTTTTTGTTTCTTGGACTTTTTATTCCAACTGTGTCAAACATAAGAAACACTGCAGTGTCTCCTCCAGTGACGACATCATTACTCTCAGTTATTGCAACACAAACACCAACTACAGTTTAAAAGTTGCAGGTGTATTGCTTCAGGCTGACATAACGTATGGCGTTCATTTCATTATCTTTCAGTAGGGATTCTCTTGTGTCTTACCTGATTTAATAGTAAAGCAGTAAGACTGTAAAAACAACTGTTAGGATACAATTTACCAGCTGTCGTAACTTCCTGTAAAAGCTGACTGTTAAAGCTTTCTCTGTCATCACAAAGTTTGATCAGCAAATGTGTTTCACTACACAGGACAGCAGTAAGATTACCACCACAGCTCTTGTATAAAGCATAAAGTTTATGAAAATGGCGTGAGCAGCAACCCTGGTGCTGTAATGAGAAGGATGAAATGGGTTAGTGGCTGAGCTCTTCATGCCCACTGTTTCCTTTAAAAGTACTATGCAGCCCCCCCCCCCCCCCTTGTCCCAGAGGAGTTTACAGCCTCTGACTTCTGTCATCTCTCCTGCGTGGGTAGTCACGGGTTTGAAGATTGTTCCCTCTCTTTCTTGTGTGCTTCCCCTGACATGCATGGACCATGGCAGAGGTCTCTCCCCACTCTAACTGTATTTTTTTGTCAAACTTTTAAACTCCCTTTTGTTATATCATTTGTGCTATTTTTGCCTTTTGTTCCTTTGGCCTTATGGTCAGTGACTGACTGAAGAAGCAATGAAAAAGGGCAGATAAATACCTGCAGAAAAAGGTTGTGCATGTTAGTTGTCACTTGTTTGTTCTGTTTGTGCTGCTGTGGAGTTCGCTGTCCTCTTTTTTTACACTTCTGTTCCTATTAAGATTGTCTTCAGACCTTTCTTTTTCTTCAAAAACAGTTGTGTCTCTGTGTTTTTTTGCATTGTTAGCTTCTGTCTTCAGTGTTAGTAGTGTGGTCTGCCTTTCTCACTGTGAGATATTAAGACAAAATTCTTGCACAAACTGAGGCTGAAGCAGAAAATAGTCGGCCTTTTATGCGATCAAGACCCCAACAAGGAACTCAACAAATTTAACATATCAAAGGCTGCTTACAGGTGCTGAAATGTACAACTGCATCTGTGAAAAAGTTGTACAAAGCCTGTTTTTAGACCCAGAGGGAGCTTTGCAAAGTCTGATAAATTGTCTCAAGTGATTTGAATCAGCATTACTTGGTGCCGAAGACCACACGTTTGAAAATGTAGTTTAAAAACAAAAATCTGTAGGTGTGGAGTAAGAAAGAAGTTTTTACCAGACCTGTGCACCTCTTCAACTCTGCTGAAGGCTGCTGACTCAAGGCTACTTAAGGTCTCTTCTGGCAGACCAGCACCAAAATCTCCATTTAAACTGTCAGTGGACCAGTTGCATTGTGGATAATGTATGCACCAGGTTAAACTGTCCAGTATTCTCCTGTCAAAATCTGTTGTGGGCATTAAGTTATAAACAGTTTGTTGGATAAAACTTAAAAATATAAACAAGTTTTTCTCCTTTTGCATGAGTAGTAAATTGGCTTCCAAGACCAGTATGTTGCCCCCTGTGGATCAATTAGCAAGTAATTTAAACTAAATTCAAACAGAAATCTGAATCAAGCCAAGTCAGACAGAATTAAAGTACTAATTCATATTTATATTCATACCATGTGTTTATATTATTTAAGTCTACATTTTAACACTGACCTGCAGGGTCATTTTATGGAAATGTGAGGGAAGTTCATTCTAATGACACACAAGTGTTGCATTCACAGCTTTGTACTGCAAAAGATAATTTAAAAGTTGGTCCCTGTTACATCTACTAACCTGTTTGCCTATTCTCTTACTTATTTCATATGTTTTATTGTACTAAAATTGCACATTTATTTTTCAAAGAAAGTTTGGATGCTGTGGAAAACATAAATAAATCAGAATATTATAATATGCTAATCTAACAATATGCTTATTATCATTTTTGAATGAAAACAGTATAAACACAATAAATTTTTTATCTCATCAGCTTCAATACTTAATCTGAGTTTGATGCCAAGGATGGATACTGTAACAAAAGACTGGGAAAGTTTTGGAATATGCAGAAAAACACCTGTTAAAAACCTTTCACAGGTAAACAGGTTCACATATTACAGGTGATGGAGCCATCAAAGGCTCAGTTGTTCACAAGCAAAAATGGGAAAATGTTCACCACTTTGTTAACAGATTTATGTTTGTTTGTTGTGATTGTACACAGGATATTAAGGGCCTGGCAACACTGTTTAATCATCAGTAAACACAGACTGTTTGCTAGTGATTGCATTTTGTTTTACACAGAATCCAAACTTTTTGGGAATCAGTGTTTTTTTTCCCTTTTTTAGAGAGTGAACAAGGCTGAGATGGAAATTCACCGGTTGGTGTCTCTCATCAAACACAAGTTTTTTGATTCCTTCAGCCTCATAAATGTCAAGCAGATCACACAGTGGACCTCCCACCGTTCAAAGCACAGTTTTGTGATTGCAGTTTGAAGGCTGCATGATTACAAAGCTGACAATATGACTCTCAAGAAAGCACAAAGCACCGCATTCCTCTCACTAATTTGCAGAATATAAAATCACATTCTCATGTTTTTAATTTCTCTTTTACAAGCTTGTGATCAGCATTTGTCGTCAAGTGTGCAGGATTTGATCAAACTGGATGGTTTTCATTCGTTTTTCCAGGTTTGGGTTTTCGTGTTGCTCTTATTATCCACTTTTTTAGTTTCTCTGGCCTCTGGAGGAAAAATGACAAGGTGCATCGGCCCACTGCCATGAAAATGAAGTGTTTAACCTGAACTTTGCCCTCTTCATTGTATCCACTGACGACAGATATGTTGTAGTGCAGCCATGTTCAGGGAAGGGATGTGCATGTTTACAGATGTGCCTGTTAAGTCACCCCAGTGTCCAGAGGTGAGTTGTTATTTCTCAGTAATGCATTTGAAGGTTGTGGATTCAATTTTTCATTGACTTCAGCCATTATGAGCTGTTTGTGTGGATTTAAGTGAAATAGCTCAAACTGAAAGACTTACTGGCATTTTTTTAATACCTGAACCTTTTCTCTGAATGTGACGATGCTATAAACACAGAAACACTGCACAGTTTCCCTGGTTTTGATACCAAACTCACAAATATCTCTAATAACATGTCAAATAATGTGAATTTGTTGAGTTGTGTTTCTGTATTTTGGCTGTTGGTTGATTGTGTTGGATATTATCAGCTTTATTTTGCAGATCAGAGCCACATTTGTGCCCAAGTCCTGCCTTCTACCACATCTTGTTCCACCTCACAGGGGGCCTCATGCCATTAACGGGCCCTCAGTGGCTTTGCTAATCTCATTAGCCTGCTGCTGCAAGTCAGCAAAGACTCCCCGAGGCCTATTCATTATCACTGCATTTAGAGCACTGTCACTCTGAGACCGAAAAGGATGCAACAACCAGATTAAAGAGAGGACAGGAAACAAGGCAAAGACCTGCAAGTAAATAAAGAGTCCCCATCTTGTGTTCGAACATATCCATATACCTGCATGCATGATTGTCTTGGAGAAAAGTGAGAAATCCAGTGCTGATAGAGGTAAAGCATTGCAGGCTTAATAGTGCAGGAGGATGCTTTGAAGTGCCAAGCAGCAGGCGGTTTCAGGGGGGAAAGGAGGAGAACAGTACAGCCAGAGGTTTAGAGAGAGAAGATATAGAAAAAAAAGTGTATGGTTGTGAATACAAATGCGTCCCATAATTCTGGTCGACCTCCTGCAGCAGCAGGGATTTCATGTGCTGAGTCTCCTGTATTTTAGTAAATGGGAACAAGTGGAAGGCTGGCTAATCAATAAATCTATTAACTTCGTGCCGTGGTTTATAGTGGTCCATTTTGCACCCACATCTCCAATACTGATATACTCTCAGCCAACCCTGCAGCCAGCAGCTTCACAGCAGGGGATAGCAGAGCTGGAGCGAAGCACCGCGGCCATCCCAATAAAACGTAAGTGATACCTTATCAAACCTCAGCTAGCTAAGCCTCTCTCTCTCTGTGGAACAGATACGCATCTTCACCTTTTCCAAGCTCCGTCGAGGACTAGATAACTGTGCCTGCAATGACAAATTAAACAGTGTTCAGAGTTGGAGAGCAGCACCTAAATCAAACTCTAGGCAGAGTATGAAAAAAGGTGGATCTCCTCGCCTGGCCACTGTAATCTATCAGCTGTTTCTCTAGAGAAATCTCATAACTGCAGAGCCGCCTAGCGCTGCACTTAAGTCTCAAGGTGTTTGGCTCTTGCAGATTTGATCATGTGTGTTTTTCTTCTCAATTTTGAGTTATATGGGGACAATACTGCGTGTCAGATTAAGTGTTATTAATGTTTGGGCTTTTTTATTCAAGCTGGTGTAATATTTTTTTTCTAAATAAATTATTAATGGATCAACGAGTGATGAACCCAGAGAAAAATATCACCCAACTCTGCCGTCTCGCACTGCTGCGCCGAGCATTTTATGGTCTAATAGCTCATTATTTGGGTTGTAATTTCTGCAACTTTACTGTTTTTTAAATTTTTCTCACCAGTGAGTAGCTGGTGAACACAGAGGATCATTTAGCAGCTTAAGAGATGGATGTGTCCCTCTGGAGTAAGAAAGAGAACGAATATTAAAGCTTCGTTCATCAGGGGGCCAAATAAACGCCAGTGTTGCTTTGTGTCTGCTTGATGTGTAAATACATAACTTGCTGTATTTGTCAGATCAACTTATACGACAACATTTAGCTTCTGCTGTATTTTAATATGCTCTTACTGCCTGTGAATTGCCGAAGAATCAGTTCGTTCTTGTTGAACTATATTAAACTGTGCAGACAGTTGTGCCCAAATAGTTTAACATTTACCTTAAAAAGTTCAATAAATGAAAAGTTAACTAAGGAGGCTAACAGGAAAGTGTGCAGATAAAGAAACGAATCCCTTTTTTCATCAGAAAATTTGCTGCAATATTAAGCTGGAATCCTTTCATAGTTTTTAGTTCAGCCCGTTTTTCATTCTTTTACTTTTCTTTCTGTGTTTCACTCTGCTCGGTTTTGCAAATGACAAATAGACAATAGTCAAATGTGCCTTTAACTGATTACTCGGTCACATCTGAGCACTTATTGGAAGTATTTTTCTGATGAATTATGAATATTTTAGCATAAAGTACACCACAGTTCTTTGATTTTTCATGACTTTGTATGGTTGTGACTAAAAATGTGGTCAGAGTTGTTTGTGTTCCTGATTTTCACCCGACAACAGAGTTTACCTCAAACAGCGTCGCATCTTTCAGTCAACATTCATCAGGCTGCTTTTTGAGTGAAAGGCTTTTAAATTTAACTCTACAAAGGTCAATTGAGTAAACATGGCCTCTTCCCTCAGAGGATGTGTTTATGAAACATGCTGCAGAGCTGGAAATGAAAGGTGCATGTGCAGTCAACTCATGCAAACATCTCATTGGCTTATTTTCTGCCACAGCTTCTTTTCTCATTCTTCAGCTTTAATCATATGCAGTTGAGTTGTCAGAGCTTCTGGAAAAACTGAAAAAAAACCCTGTATCACCTCCCCTCCCTCTCTTGCTCTCTACGTCAACCATGTGAATGCACTGTGGAGACTGACAGAGGCTTACCTGCAGAGGGCCCCCTGGGGCCATCCACAAAGCCTAGTCAATCACCGTTGTGCCCACAGGGGCTGCTGATTGAGTTTTAAGCACATCCAGGTAATAACGCAGGTCCCCTCTCTTCTCTCTTGTCATTGACCCTTTTAGTAGGATTGTGTAAAGCAAGACCACGCGCTATTGATCTTTCTTGAAATAAACAAGAGTGGGAGTCAGGTGGAGGCAGCTTGAACTGCAGCAGTCTCATTAACACGGGTGGCCTTAAGCTTACCATGCTCCATGTCCCCACTTTTTATGTCTCTCTTCAGAATTGAATGATTCAAGTGATTTCATGAGCTTCCCTGCTCACGGTGAAAACCATAACCGGTTTGCTGTGTCTTCACACGATTTAGCTGCAGCACTGGTCATTGAGATGTCATGGCCGCCGGATGCAGCCGGCACCCAACAGCTGTTTGACAGCCAGCTGTAGGGTAATGGCGAACAGTCACGGTAATCTGCCGGTGTAAATCAGGCCTTCAATGCAGATGAAAAGATTATACATGGTTAGTATTCATAAGGTCACAGCGGTGCATAAACCACAGGACTTGTTAAAGGTTACTGTTTGAAAAATAAAACTAATGGATGCCGTTCTTTTCCATGAATACCATTAGCTGCAGCTGTAATGCATCTTGACGCCACCTTAGGAGCAACATACATAAGCAAAAGAAGATGAGCTCTCGCATGCAATTGGTACGTCATGTTAAACCGACAAAAAAAAAACAATCGTGCAGTCTGGAGTTATGATTGACGTGTTGGTTGCTGTATTTGAAAAACAAATGACGCATATGTTTGCCTTGTTTGACCTTCGCTGCTTCCTCTCTCCTTAGCACACACACACAAACACATCCTGTACTAAAGATATGCATCACACTGCACCCACGATTCCAATCTATATTCATTCTCAGGACCTTTGAGCAAGAAACACCCACGTACAGTATCGTCTCCACTTTCTCTCTGTGAGCTGTTGAGAGGAGTCAAGTATGCAGATAGTAATGGACACGTTATAGGCGTCAACCTTTAGCATAATACGATACATTATGATCTCAAAAATTACCTCGGAGTTACATCGACTCTCTGACGCAAAGTCAACAAAAAGGAAACATCATAAACTTAAATGGAAAGACTCACTGCAGTGCTGTTGAACTTGATCGCATTACTGTGCACAGCTGCACCTGTTAAACTGTGCACATAATTGCTCCAACTCACCCGACACCCACACTGTAAAAATTCACCGTAACTTTAATTAAATTACCTAAGTAACCCAGTTTATTAACATTAGAGGAGTTTCCAGTCAAGCAAACCTTTAAAAAAATCTAATTATCACATTCAGAACCATTTTAGAACTTATTATAATGAGTTTAATCAAAACTTGAAAAGTGTTGATTAAATATCCAACTTAGCTAATAAAATTGTGTAGTTCAGAAACATTTAAACCTATTAGCACCCTCCCAGAATGCACAGAGTTTTTGGTTAATGCAAAGTTCATGATGATTTTATGGCTACAGATTTTTTCATTTGAAAGTTAAAATACTGTGTATTTAAGAGTATAAAATCAGAACCATTTAAGTTGAGTTTGTTTGCATTAAAAACACTTTACATCATATTGATACACAAACATATGCAAAGAAATGTGTCTCCATTAACCATCGTTTTTGCATTCTAAATCAGACTTCCAGCTGCTGTACCTGCTAAAATATTCAGTTTAGTTCATTTAAAATTTAAATTCATTTAACTCCAGGTTTTATGTTGGCAGAGTTATAATATTTTGGGCAGCAGTGTAGTTACATTACCTCTGTTTTATTGAGCCTTCTCCAGAAACACTAGTACCACAATTCAGTTTATAAGGACATGAGGGGGCAGAGTGTATACTGGATGACGTCCTACTATCTTTATGAACCTGTGCTTTTGTGAAAATAAGCTGAAATGCACTTAAAGGGCTTGTGTGTGTGTGAGGAGCACAGCACCTCCACATAAACAACCAGTTATTGCTTGAATAAAGGCACAGGGACAGGGGACAGAAGTGGCTTTGTCCCCAGGACTTGTTTGGCGGATCAATCACTAGCAGGCATGCCGCTGACACTAATATGGCCTTCCCAGCGTGTGATACTGGCTCTGTCTGGCTCTCCTCATAGGTGTCCCTTATCAAATGACAGGGCAGCAATCAGCCCACAGCTACAAACTCACACACAAGATGCAATTAGAGTGTGGAGAGAAAATGGTGCAGCTGACTTCTGCAGCACATGAACCCCCCTGTTCACAGAAGCCCCGATGGCAGTCTAAACATGCTATTATCAGGAAATTGCTTTAATTTATGGTCTTGTATAAAAGATTAATTGCAAAAGTGTTGAGAGGCACGTACGAAGGATTTCATTTGGCATTGGCAAAAAGTTGTATTCTGTTTTATAACACACTGGAGACAGACCAAGAACATCTTTTACAATTCATTACATCCCACACACTCCAGACTTCTTTTTTTTTTTTTAACTCTAAATATGAGATTGTCAGGGTTTCACAGTCCCTTGTGGTTATTAGAGCTCACACGGCGTAACACCATTTCAGTCCGCATGCTTTCAGCCTTCCCAGAGCTGTTCACATCTGTGCATCTGGCTTTATGTTTTGTGGTGATGTGTAGGTTGAAGTCCGCAGGATGTGGCTGACTTCTGAGGATGATGAGGTCAAACTGCAGCTTGGTACGAGAAAGTAGAAGTTCCCAGGCCTTAGGGAAAAAAAAAATAGATCAAATCATGTTATAGGCATTAAAAATGCTGTTTGAATCTCACCTAGCCGCAAACTCCATATCACATTTCATCCTGTGATTACATCAGCGGCATGCATCAGATTTGATCGGAGATGTGTGAATTATAACAGTGCTGGTGTCAGCCACTTCAGCTCTGTGCGGCAAAAAAAAGTAAAGAGCCATTTCATCTTATTGTTTTCGATTTGATCAGATTCTTGCATGCAATGCTGCAAATGTTTCACCTGGGAAATGTGCCTGCTGGCAGAAATTCTGTGGTTTCTTGTGCTATCTGTCAAAAACAGATAGCGGTTCCTTTACACGCCACTAGTTTTCTCTTCCAACTCCAAATCAGGGAGGAATCTCAAGGTGGGAAAAAATAAGATTACAGCAGTAACACACTTCCCTCTTTCAATTATCGCTGCCTTTATGCCTTTCAGCAAGCACATAATCCTGAGCTCCGTCTCTCAGGTTCAACGTGGTTGAGTCGCAGGAGGCTGCAGGTTTGTGTTCAAGCATGTGTTTCGACTTTTTTTTTCCAGCCTGCAACTGTTGCCGTAAATCCGACTTCTCTGAGGAAATCTGTTTAAATCAGGGTTTAAAGTGAGGGACCACAGCAGAGGCAAATGTGAGCTGACGTGAAGTAGATGTTGAACCTCGCAAGAGTTTGAGGAAAGAATCAACAGCAGGATGCGAGAATATTCTCCCGAGTGTGTTTTAAGGTTGTGCATCTTTGATACGCTGACACACTCTGTAGCATATACACATTTTCCACATGTATAAGGACCTGCAGTGTTTTCCTGATGACATTCCCTGACCTGTTGGAGATTTGGTTGTGTAGAACTGGATGCTATTGATATCTGACATAATCCATATTTCATAGCTTTCCCACCTGTCAGCAGCTCTGCATCCAACTCTCAGCTCACCATATGGATCCATCAGATGCTGCAGCTTGCAAAATTAAGTATAATTCCGTGTGTGGTGAGGAGAGAGCTTTAAGTGTATAATTAATCATCTCACACACATTAAGAAAAAGAGAGACACTTAAATAAATCAGAATGTGTTTCCCTCTTCCTGCTTTATCATCCTGGGATTTTAGAAAACCTTAAATATTTCATCCCTTTGCTGCAAGAATGAAAGGAGTCCGTCTTGTTCTGGGAGGAGGCAGAGAGGAGGCTGAGAGTAGGGGTGGTTTTGTAAGTCGAAAGGAAAAAAAAAAAGGTAAACAACCCAGAAAAAAAGGAGGTGGGCATTAAGAGGCAAAGAACAGAGCAGCTCTCTAGATTTAACCTGAATATTATCAAAGAGAGAAACCTGGGTGAGATCTTGAGGCTCCGTCAATAATGTAACGCACTGATCGTCTCGCTCTTGTTTGTGTCTCTCCTTCAGACGTGAATACTTTATGAATAATGGAAACACAAGAAGCAATTCACAGAAAATCATCCTGCCTCCTTTGACAGCACATGTTAATTCAGCTTTACCTTTGCAGTCACATGCTGCTGTGTCTTAAAACATTTGAATAAGGTCTGTTATTTTGATCTTAGATAGTTAGATCCTTGTCTCTTTACATGTCAGTGCTAGACTACAATCATTAGTGCATGAATTCTGTATCAGAGCAGACAAATGTGTGTTTAAAGCAGCACGATGAAGGAATTTGTTTCTTTGTTTCTTAGCGCCCCCTGCAACATTACATGTGTTTTTCCTTATGTGTCACAGTTTGAACAAGCCCTGCACACAACTCGAGACATTTTTATGTTTGATGGAAGAGAAGCTCAGCATGCTAAGCTAACACAACCTGAACTAGAGAGACACCTGGTTAGAACATGTAGGTACCATAACCTCTGCCAAAACAGGCAGATATGGCTTCAAAAAGTAGACAGTCAAACATCCAGCAAGTGCCACAACACATGACACATAACGTGGTTGTTGTACAATATGATCTAGTTTCACCAAAATTACTGTTTTATGAGACATAGTAATGTGCATCATTAAGTTTCGGTTTCAAAAAAGGGACTCAAAGTTACATAGCACAGTAACAAGCTATAGGAGGGCCGAGTAGCTGAGGCAGAGAGCCCAGTCAACCTGTTACACCACACCTGACATTAAAATGACTTTAAAACTATTATTTCAAGGTGGAAAAGTTACATATTGTTGCTTTAAATGGTCTTTTTTGCCTTATGCCATGTTAAGCAATATGATATGAAATATTTAAAAAAGTAAAGATTTCCAGCCTTCCTTGTTGAAAGCAGCCGTGTTGTTTCAGGAATCCGACATCATCTTCGGTGCAGACAAACATACTGGAGGTTAAATCCAATCAGAACATCAGACTCTCGCAGCCAAACGAGGACTCTGCTTCCTCACCTTCCCCCGAGTTGGTTGGTTCTGCCTATAAAAGTTACAAGTAGTTGGACCTTTTGGGCAAAAAGTGATTACTGCAAATGTAAACTCCTGGGAATAATACACCAGTAATTTTTGAAGTGATATGTTTCTGCTCCGTCTCTGCGAGGATAAAGAAGAAGTATATTACGTGTCGGTATTATTTGGGCTTATTCAGTCGGAGAATATTAATACTTTAATTGGTATAAGGAGACGCTAAAGAGCAGAGCAGAGATAAAACAGTGCCTAATATGAAGCTACAGGCAAAATAAAAATTAGAATTATAGTCTGCAAACCGAAGGACACCAACATAAAAGGATGAAATGTCTTTATTTCTGTTTTCTGTCATTGGCAGCTGCAGTTCTTTAACAATGAATCCAACTTGTCCTTATTTTTTTTGGCCTCATTTTCTTGATGCTGTGATACCAAATGAAGAGCAACATGAGCTTTCAAACAGTCTGACAAGTCCAGTTTATCTAACAGTCGAAATGAAAAGGTTTACATAAACTCAGTCCTTCCAAGATCAGCGCCAACACATGTTTCTGTGCCGATTACCGAAACCACAGTCATAGTTTAAATAAAGAAGCTTATTGTTGTCTTCAAAACCATTAAAACTCCAAAATCAACAATCAGTTTGTCCGTTTCTCGACACTGTATGACTTCTACTCTGTCTCTAGCACTTCAGGCTCATTTGGTTCTACAGAAAATTTTAGTTTTTAAAAAACTGGCCACAAAAGTAAGGTCTCATTTCTAAAGTTTATACTTTTTTCCTAGAACAGCTGAAGACTGTAGCTTTTAGCAAACTTACACAAACTGGAGAAAATTGCCCTTCCCCTGACTATTTTCACTGCCAGATTAACACACATTTGGTGCTTCAGTGAGTATTTCTGGCATTGGGACGTTGTTAGTGGGATTGACTCAAAACACAGGCTAGCGTGTGTGTATGTTTCTGGATAACAATGGAAGCCTAATACAGCAGAGGAATAAGCCCAATTTAGACTCAGGACTCTTCTTGGTTTTGTTTTTTTTATCATTTTAGTTTTGTTGACAGGATGAGAAAACGTTGCCATCTTTATTTTTTATCCATTAAAATGACTGATATTAAATGTTTACCCCGTCTGTCAGTAAGGAAGTTCAGCCAATTTTGAGAAAGATTTTTTATTAAAACTTAGCATTGTCAAAGTACAGGGCTGTAAAAAGTGTATTTTTACAGCAATATTAATGAATTATATCCTAGACAAAGTATGAAAATGAAATCCAGGCTGCAAAACTCATATAATTTCTTATTAATCTACATCTGTCTATGAATCTGGCTCATTTTTTGTTCAAATCTTCTTGCAGTCTCTGAAAGTTAATTGCTGCTCCTTTAGTGCAGCAATTACAATTTTATTTCATCCTTTCCTCACAAACGTGTTGTCACAACCACACACTGATAGTCTTTATTAGAAAGCCCACGCTAGCAGCACAGTGTTGAACATGTGCTCCCACACGTCCCTCCTCGGTAAATGGCACCCAGGTCTGTCTTACACAAAAATGCCGTTTTCCTCGCAGTGTCTTGGCGAAGCTTTTGATTCAAATGAGTGAAACGGGAGATGCAAAGTTCTAGAGAAGAGCACTTCCGAGATGGGTGGAGAGGTTTAGCGACGGAGCTCGGCATCGCGTCGGCCTTTCAGAAGCTCATCAGCATTGTGGTCCACGTTCCTCTGGCATCGTGGGCACAGGTGGCAACGGCTCATTACTCAAACCCCTATGGTCTATCTTTCACAGGCGAAGGGAAATATGGACTCCTATTAGCACATGCCCTGCTGCGCCATGCAGTATTTGCGTGGGTCGGGACGTGTGTGGGAGGCTGCTACAAAGAAACAGCCAGGAAAATTGAGACAATCTCAACTATTTCACAAAAAAAAGAAAAAAAAAAGCATACAGTATTTCACAGTTTATTGATGTTTTTTCCTCTGCATGTCCTCTCCTTACAAACAATGACAACAGTGCAGCCTACTTTTATTAAACATGTATTGTGAAACATACCTATACACACAGACACACACACATCTCAGGGATAGATTTATGCAGGCTGTGTAAATATAGAAAGGTGTGCAGGAATAAACAAACAAAGCAGGTAACGGCAGACACTGTATGCACAGAAATGAGGCTTTTGGAGGCTCGGCAGACTGGCAGAAATTGGTGTCAGACTTGGCAGGATGAAAAGTGTTTGTGGAGTTCTCACTCTTCATCTTACTTTTCCAGGCACATACGCATGATACCGAGAGGCTCTACATTAGTTATAAATGCATTCATGCAGAGGGCTGAACCCACTATAGGATAGAGGCTCATATAGCACATGAGAACATGCACACGGTGTTAAATCTCAAGATGCATCCGAATGTGTCACAGATTCACAGGCGGCTGCAGGTTGTTGTTGACATTCATGAGACATCCGAGTGTTGTCAGGGTGTAATCATTTCTCTCCCGTATTCTATATGTTCCATATGTTAGCTACACTCATAGCTACATACTCTTAACATGAGCTCCGTTCACTGCCAGGATGCAAATGTATTTTCCATGTCATTACCGTCCTCGACAGATGGCACGTTGCGTACAAACATCACATCTTCTTTAGCAGAAACTTTAATTCTAAGTTATTAGTCGCTAAAAACCAGATTATTTACTGGGACTGCTGGACACATTCACTTCAGCATAAAAATGCAAAATATAAATACATTTGTCTCCCTTCTTTCACTTGCTAACAGAAGCTGAAAAGAACTCAGTTTTTATTTCCAGTCTATGAAACATACATGCAAAGAGCCAATCAGGAAACTGAGGCATGCAGCTCGCATACTGTGAGTAAAGTGGTTAATGTCTCTGAATCATTTGAAGCTTCAGTGACTTCCCTAATTAAATTGAATGTAGATTAAAGGGGGAAACACAAAAGAAACAGAAACCCCGCCTCTTGTTTTTTTCTATTTACACCAACAACCAGTCAACATTTTAAGAAAATTACAGTAAATTTGCTTATTGAATTAGCACATCATGGGCACCGAACTGACTACTGATACCTCTGCATCGTAAGTCAGATCAGTTTAATGTACTTTTCTTTCTTGTACAGCCCAAAATCACAACCCTACACAGTTACTTTAAGAATCAAATGGGCCATTTTAAAGTAAATTAGGCGTTGCAGTCAAAAATTGACTGCTTTAACTTTCCGCCACAGGGAGGCTGTGTTTTTTGTGTTTTGTTATTTTTTTTAAAATCCCAGTGGGTTGCGCTGCTACAACCTAATCAGACTACCGATATGAAAATAAATGAGGAAACATTTTCGCTGCAGCCCCCAATTTTGGTCAGAATGGGTCCTAATTGACATACCTGGTCCTCAGCAATGTGTTAATCACAACCTGATGACATTTGGTCATGCTTTTGCTTACAGACGGAGCTTTTGTCCACTCAAATCTGAGTGAGAAACACATCCACAAGATCCAAACTTTGTTCTGTTTCTGGTCTCAACAAACTGAACAAGGTAAACATATGACTCTTTGCTGCCAAACACTCTGACTATGGTCACTGGGAAGCTGTTAACTCTGCCTGTTTGCTGTCTGGTGCTTAACAAGCAGTTTACAGTGGGGTTTTTAAAGCTTTTTTGGCTGAAAACAGCAGCCTGCCGAGGCTGAGAAGGACACTGTGAGGGCAGTGAGAGTCAACAGAAAGAGCAGAGCTGTGTGACAACTAAAGTGTGAGCTGAAACTCTTTAAAAACTGAGCAAAGCTGAGGGAAGCTGCACATTTAAGGGGATATTTCTGCACAAGTCCACCACTTGCTTGAACTTGCTGCATCATGTGCATCAAATAGCTGAAGGTTAGAAAGAATTTTTACAGTTTTGTCTGTAATGCACTTGATAACTGACTCTAATTAGTTTGATTCATGCTGTAAGTTGGTATTTAGCCCCAAATGTTACGAATGCTCGCCTGCTCTTTGTAACATTTTGCGTCGGTAAAGCAGCTATTAAACTCCAGTGAGCCGTTATGAAAGGCCAGTGTAATCCCTGTTGGAGTGATTAGTAGCACGCTTTGGATCCTGTAGCAGAAGGATCATGTAAATCAGCATCCCTTTCCTTCGCTCAGCATTTTAATCCCCTCATCCTCGTCAGCTCTTCACCTCCCTGAGGCATTGTGATTTGCAGGACAGAGCAACGTTCCTGACAGCAGGTCGAGCTGTTCCTCTGATGGACAGCTGCTTCCGAACCCCTTGGGGGGACTTTCATGGACAGAGGACGGGGAAAGGACACGCTCGGGCTTTTTAAGTGCTTCGACCAAACGCACAAGGAAACAGGAAATGTGGAGAAACGCCCCCCACGAGTCAGATGGACTGAATGACTGAGCTGAGATGAGTCCTGAGGGGGAGGGCACAGGATTGACCAAAGCCTCCACTGGCTTCACCCGCCCATATCAAAAGTTTCTCTGTAATCAGTGATGACCAGAGGAAAGATTCTGCTTTCAAAGTCAAGCATGCAAACTAAAAAAATCTTCCTCTTCCATTTTTCCATTGCCAGTAGGGAATATAAAACCGGAATCGCTTTGTCCGTCATGTTTCCAGTGGAAACTCACGGTGTCCTGATGGAGTAACGCTCCTGCCACGGTGGTTCTGGTTGTTTTTCGTAGCAGTGCTTCCCCTCTTGAGGCTCAGCTCACTCCCAAAATATTCTGCTGCACGTCTCCCATCTGCCAGTTTCGAAGAATGATTGAGGTAATCGATTCCTGTCGTGTCCTGTGTTTCTCACTCAGAGGCTGTCAGGGAAGTTTTATTGGTCAAAGATAAGACATGGACTTAAATATGTTCACTGCAGGGATGGTGCAGTTTATTACAGATCACACTTTCCTTCCTCGTTCCTCTTCCTCCGTCTCTGAGGTAAATTTTCTTGGTCAGAGGATTAAAAGGGTCGTCTGCATAGATTGTAAACCAGAGCCAATAAAACACGGAGTAATCACACATTGGCTTCATTTCACAGCTCCTCTCGCAGATGACAGCTCGGAGTGGCTTTGACATCCCATCATTTGCTGAGGTCGTGCTTTCATTTTACTTGTGCAGCGAGGGCTCGCCGTCTGACTGTATAAGAAAAGATAATTTAACGAAAGACTACACATATGATGTTTTAATAATGGTATTGGAGTGAAGATGCTGTCTTATGTCTCTCTTCTTTCAAACCAAAGGGGAAGAAAAGTTTTTTTCCTCCTAAACTTTTGATCTTTTTGTGCACATAAATAAATATTTTATCAAAACATGTCACTCCTTTTGGGAATACCCATGTTTTTTTCTCATAAATTGACAATTGCGGACTACTTTCTTATCTCACTTTTCGTAGCTTACCACTTGATTTTCACTGGAGATGAGAAAGCTGTTGATTTGATGAGTCGGGCAGGAAGCTGTTATTGTGAAGTGCATCTTCATTTTGAATCTGAGATGGGAAATATCTCGCTAATTATGACCAAAAAGAATGCATTAGTTTTTCCAGATTTTTTTATAGTCCACTTGTGTATTGAGCAAAACACCAATCTATTTCTGTCATGTTTTCATTATTTGTGGACAAATCAAATTCTGATTAAACATGTCACTTTTGCCCACCAGTGACATGTTGTGTTTGAAAAAAAGTTGTTTTTTCTGTCCAATAATTAGCAGGGAATAAATGACACACACATCCAGTCGGTAATGAAGCAGATGAAAAATACATTAAATGAACATACAATTAGAGGGGACGTCAGAAAGCGGTGCCAACTGTTCGCTTCCCCTCCCGTCCGTAATGACATGATCATAGCAGGCCCGCTAATTAAAGGTGACATCTTGTATCTGTCATATTTTTTTCTATAAATCGCTGCTCTCAGGAACAGAATTTTTTTTTTCTAAAGCCAGGCAGGTAGCAGCATGTATTTTGGTCTCTCTTTCTACCTTGTCAAGGCTCACTTCTCACACCTTTGCTCTTATTTTCTGTGTTCTGCTTTTTTCCCCTCGTATGCCACCTCTTTCTCTTTCCCTATGTCTGTCGGCTCGAGTTAGCATCACAAACGGTCGGCGTGCTCCTGAGCCGTGAGTGCATGATGGTCCTATTTTGTCAGTCGTGTCAAAACATCACAGCTTCCCTCCCGGCCTTCCTATCATGCCGGCGAAGCTGTGGGGTAGGGCATCTGCCTGACCTCCCAGCAGGCCTGTGGAGCCGTAACACAGGGCAGTACTGGAGTGCTAAGCGTCCGTCCTCACCCGAAGCTCTCAGGACCACATCAGAATGAATCTGAGAGAAAACTGTCAAACCTCTCTCCCTTGTTCTCTCCCTTGTTGTGGCTGAGCCGATCCAGCTTGTGTGGGTGTGGGAAGGAGGAGATACACAGAGATATGTTTGTGTGGGTGGATGGATGGATGGATGGTGGCTGGATGCCTTGATGCAGTTTTTCTTTTCCCATTTTTGTACAATGCAGGCGATTTTTTTTTACCAGCAGCCCACTATTCTTAAAAATTAGCATCCACCGGACGTTACTGCTCCTCATGATGTACATCCGGTGCCAACGTTAGCAGTGAGCAGTTTGCCGGTGTGAGGGCGGTGAGGTCAGGTTGGTGGGCTTGGAGCTTGTCTGGCTTTCATTCAGCTGATCAGAGTTCAACTCCAAACATAAACCTGCAATTTGATTTTGCTTTTTCTTTTATTAACCAGAACCATAATCTTTTCTTTTCCTTTCGGTCTTTTCTTTTCAAATGCTTGATTACTTTCCAGGCAGATGATGAGAATTTTCATACCACTTTTATATCTGTTCCTTAATCATGAGGCTCCAGCCAGCATCTTTTAGCAATTTAACAAGATGTGTCTTGGGTTTTTTTTTTGTTTAATTCATACAAAAACTGAACTTTAACAATGATACTTTCCTGTTTTATGGAGCATTATGCGCCAGACTGCACTTAGGGCCAACTTCTTTAAAAACCTAGTTAAAACCCCTGCAGTCTAACACAATATGCCTGCAATAAATCATCTCTTCAGGTGCAGTTTTTTTTTTTGCTGAAATTGCTTTAAAAGGTGTCGATTCAACTGCGCGGTCATTTTGAAGGATGAAGTTCATTTTGTTGGAACTAAGAAGGGTTTCTGTTATTTTTGGTATCAGTATAACACAATGCTGAGGGATTCATCTAAATTGCATTGGTGATCTAAAACTGGTTCAAAAGAAGCTGATTTCTCCTCAAATGCTCTGATAAATCCATCGTACAGTCTCTGCTCGCTGACAGTGATAAACCCAGACTGTACCGGTGTTGAATGGCTGACTGAACAGTGTGACAAAAACATGCTCTTATCGTCTTTACTAAGAAGACAAAGGAAATTACTTTTGGTCTTCTTCCTGATTGTTTCTTTTCTCCAGTGACAATTCACAATGTGGAAATTAATCCAGTCTTTTCAGACAAATGCCTGAGTGTTATGACGGATGCCATCATGAGCTGGATTTTACTTTCCGGCAGCCTCAGATCTTTTGGAGCTAAAATCCAGATTATTTCTTTTTTTTTTGAATCAGTGACTCAGAGTGTCTCGCTGCGCTGCAGTTTGGCCTGACTCGGCAGCCTCTCTGAGAAAGTTAAGCTCAAGTAAACTATAATAAAATCCATCTTGTGCCGAGATAATTGGCCAGCCTGCGTCATATTCCTTTGAAGCCCCTCACATTAGACTTGCAAACAATAGCTTATTTGACTCCACCAATGTTTTTAAGCCCAGAATCACATTTTTTCCCATCCAGCAGGTGATTTAAAGTCCTTTCATTTAACACAGCAGGTTAAAGAGCTCTTTCGTACGTCACAGACGCCTGTTACCAAAATAAAAAAAAGAAAATCAAACCGAAATCAGTGAGCTGCCACATGAAATCTGAAACTACATACGGGCACTTTCATGTTTGCTTCGTTTGGTCCAGACTTTCGGACTTTTCAGTTTGATCCGAACCAAAACAGCAGGTGTCAAACCTCCCCAGGTTCATGGTCCAAACCAGACAGCTGAACCTTTGCTCAACCAAAAGACCATGGTTCGGTTTGTGTTCAGTGTGAAAGCAAAGGTTTGAACCTTCAGACCTTCGTACCAATGACAGGAAGTTACAGAAGTAACTGTTAACAAAACAACAAATGAGCTGAGGAACTACACTGAGGGAAGAGGAGACCAAATGTCTTATTAACATTTGATCTGAAGACTTTATTAAGAGCCAACTAGGAAAATTTATAAAGCTACAATCAAGCTACAAAACGTCAGACAGCCACCTGCCAATAAACCATTTAATGTAAAGTATAGAGACACGTAACCCACGTGCTTGATGACGATATGACGTAGGTTTGTCAAATACAGTCCGTTTGTTTGTTTGCATGGTTGCGGTGTAAAACTGAAACTGACTGGACTTTGGTCCAGACTTTCAGGTGTGAAAACACCCTAAAAGTGTAGTGTGATGTGATATCTGTAAATGCTATGACTCTGTGACAGGCTGTGTATGTCTATGCAGATTGTTGTACGTGGAATTTTATCTTCAATCTCAGTGTAAATTTTTTGAAATTGAATACAATTGTCCAAGAATGTTAAATTAAATTAAGCTTAAACCTAAAAATAAAGTACTGTTTAAAATCACCTGAGTTTAATGCCAAATAACAGAACAAAATTTAAACTTGTTCAATCTGCATGTTAAGATGTCTCGAATACAAATAATCAAATTGCATTCTTAAGTCATAAATATTAGTTTTGTTCAATAACATATCAGCTTGAAATAGCCTGCAGCCTCCTGCAGGTTGTAGTTTGTCAGTGTAGTATGAACCACGCGAGTGACGGGGCTTGTATGGAAACAATGAGCCCTCCAACGTCAAACAAAAGACCCATTAAGAAAACATTGTTTCTGTTCGTTAATCCTGTAAATTTGCAGATCAAAGTTTGAACCCGTCTGACAGCTGAAGTTGTCAGACAAACGGGGCTTAAATGGAGGTGAAAGAGAGGCAGAGCAAATATTCCTCTGATTGAGCCTTTAGACTAATGAAAGATGAACCAAATCACAGCGGGGGGGCATTGCGGGCTGCGTCCTAAAGTGGCTGACTCATAGAAGATAAAGGCTTTTTCATTTAGTGATTCAGCTAACAACACGTTTGGATTCCACCCTCCGGCAAAAGACGACAACGTTCGCCCCTGTTAGGATCTAATTCCTTCTTCTTCATATTTTATCCATACAACCTTTTTGGGTTTCTGGTTTTTAATTAGCACGAGAGTCTCACAGGGTTGTTTCACTGTTCACTGTGCTTCGAGTTAGTCTGCAGAATGTTTTTTTTTTTTTTTATCTGTATCATCTCTGGCATCATCCGCTGCCCTCATCTTGAACTCCGTAATATCTGACTTTCTTCTTGGTTGAACTTCAAAAAAATTCAATTTTTCTTCCTTCTTTTTATTTTTATTTTTTTGTTCTAAACTCAGAAAGGGGAAGCGCTGAATTTTGATGCTTTCCAATCTTTCAGATGTCATTAGATAAAGAGAATTTTCAACTAAATTATTAAGTTATTTTTTCCTCATTCATTTAGTTGTGGTTAATAAACCTGGTAGTCATCTGGTTGACAAGGTGCTCTCCTCTTAGTACTTACACTGGTTGAGCAGTGCATAAATGCCTGAGGACCTAGCCCATTTATTAGGTATGCTTTGTGATGTGGCTGGGAGAGCTCTGTAATGAAAAATTTAGCCTGGCTTGAATCAGACTCTACAGGAAATGGAAAAGGGAAGCTTTTGCACATGTGAAAGAATACAGTGCTTCAGATACACTGAGGAGGGAGTTCACAAAGAAACGGGCCGTGGCTGTTGATGGCACCATGAATACAGCACTTGATATCTGCCAAAGGTCTGATTCACAAAAGATATTTAAGTAGTCATATTACAGCGCAATCATGCCCATAAAGTTTTGCAGCTGAGTGCATTTGCTCCCTATTTAGTCTCTGATTGTCCAAGTCACAAAGTACTGGAAGGCTAATGTTTTCTCCGCTGGTCGTCTGATGGGTTTGGGTCTGTGGTTCAGAGCCATTTTTGACCACTTTATTACTCCTTCATGCAACTTCAGTTATAGCAGACTCCCTTTGGGTTCACAGAGCAGTTTTTGTAAATGTTTTTAAATACTTTTTTTGCACAATAAATTATTCAAAGTTTCACAAGTTGCTTTTGGAGTGCAGTTATAAAAAAAACACAGATCTTCAGGACATCATTACCCTTGGATACTGTGAGAGTAATAAATATAATAATAATGATAAAATGTTATTTTAAAAAGAGTATTTACAAAAATAAGCATTTCTGCCATCAATACTGGAAAGTCTGGCCAGCATTTATAAATGTGCTTTTAGTTAGCACCAACTCTGAAGATGCAACCATTTCCTTCTCTAACTGCATGTGGCTTTTAATGCTTGTGTTTGTAAATTGAACTATGCTAGAAGTTTGCCTTATTTGCATAGAAAATCGACCAAATCCATGCACATTACATGATTTAAATACCTGCAAAAAAAGTAGCAAATTAGATATATTTTGATGAGCCCACTGCTGATGAAGGTCACCTGATTTTCTCAAACCCTTATACTCAGAACTCCATTAAAATGCTGCAATCACAAATGATAAGTTTAATTAGTGAGACTAGGGTAAAATGTGCTCTATATCAACCCAATCTAAATGGTAAATGGTTAATAGATTACATTTCAATGTTCCTCTAAAGCCAAAAAGTGGATGAAATGGTAATTGTATGACTTAATTTTAATAAAATCATGAACTTTCCCTTAACCCAGTTTTTGTGGCTAAATTTAACCAAACCTCAGGGCTTTTGGGCGCAATTACCTTCCCGTGTCTTTGAAGAGAAAACAGCAGTTTGCTTTCATATTAATGTTTAAAGTCTCACACCTTGTTTTGTTTGGTTTTCAACACTAGTTTTGATGATCCTTTTTTCATCCATGAACATGAAGCTAATGTTTGTTATGCAAAGTTTAATCCCACAGAATCACAAATTACTGCAAGTAAGCAGGAAGGTTGCTTTCCTCCTGCAAATGCACATAAGTCACAATTTAATCGGTTTGAAAAATGAGACCGTGATTATAATTTGATTAAAGATAATGCACTGCCTAAGTGCATGTGTGCACCCCCTCCAAATGTGTAAATGCAATGTTCACGTACATGTTGCAGTCCGTTATACACTTGCTTATTGATGCTGCAGTGGGTGCAAGTAAAAGATTCAACCCCATCATGTATCCATAATTAATCATGTGATATATTATCTTTGCTCACTCTTGGCAATAGAAACATGCAGCTACAACTACAACAGGGCGAGGTGGTGCATCACTGATTTCACTGTTTGATCAATGAAGATGTGCATCTTGCATTTAATGATGGATATTTTGAACAATTCAGAAATAATTTACGCTGCAAAAGAGCTTGAGGCAGAAATAGATGTGGAATGTTTCTATAATGATCTCTATACCTGCAGCACTCAATCTCCATGCAGACATGCATACTCAGGTAGTGTTATTCTTTTATAGCCATTAATGGAGACGAGCTGGGAAATCTGTCTCCATATCTGTTAATGAAGCTCTTCCTTCTTGTCTCTCCACCCTCATGGACAAGAAACATAGAAGCCATACTGACTCTGTGGCAAGTGTTGGGATGTTCATCACGGTAAACAACCTCCGTCTCTGTGCTGATTACTGCTGTAACTTATATCCACTGTTACAAATGCGGAGCTGTAACTCATCGGTTCAGCAGACCTGTGCTCAGCCACAAAGCAGCAGCAGTATGAAGCTGAATGGCCCAGATTACTCATTTTATTCAACAAGGGGAAACAGCAGCTATTTTGCTTCTGTTTTATGAACCATTCCCAGTGTGTCTTCCTGGGAGGTGACGAGTCACCCGGCAGCAGACTTCCTGTTCAGCCTTGTGCCATTCCCAAAACACACCTCTAATTAGCCAGACTTTAATCTTGGCTCCGACACAGCAGGGCCCATAAATCTTGTTTAAAAGCTTATGAATAAGAAGCATAAATCTCAGCAGAGATTAAACACATTCTTAACCAGGCAGCAAAGCTTTTGTTAGCAATTCCTCCTGGCTTTTAAAAAAAATTGTCCATTTAAAGCATCATAACATCATGCACAGTGTATCACAACTACTCAGGAACACAAAGAAATCCTGAGGGTCTCCGAACAAGCGTGCAGACCATATTTTGTTTGGACCGTTCGGCGAGACGAGCCCAGAATATCAGAGACATTCATTCCATCCTTATTTACAGAGAGCACACGAGCTGCTTCAAGGTTGAGTCAATAGGCTGCGCCCATACAGCCCCAGTCATTGTTATGCATGCGGCATTGTGTCAGATGAGATCCTATCTTTTGGATTTATCAGCGGTGCCTGTGGTAATTTGCATCCCATATCATGTCCAGCTTTGCAGGCTAATAAAACAAAAGTACAAACGCCGGGCCAGAGTGCAAGGGAGCATGACACAAATTCATACCATGCATGTTATTTTGTAGATTTTCTTGTAAACGAACCCTACGGCTCCATAAATGTCATAATGATTGGCTTTCGCCCCTGTTTCCCTGTAACAGTCATGACTTGCATTTATGTGCTGCAATGATCGAACCGTCTGGAGCGTGCAAGGTTTTCCTAATAAATTGCATTGATTAAATGAAACAAGCTACACTCATTTAAATGAGGAAATATTCATTAACTTTTATTTAACACATACAAGCCAACTGAGACCTTTTTAATCGGCGGTACATAGGTGATCTGTTTACAATTAAATGAAACACTTTGAACACAACAATAAAGGTTAATTAACATACAGACATAGCGGTGCTTAAACCGAATTTGTCCTCTTTTAATTCTGTTTTTTCACACCTCAGGAGCGACTGAGGTGCTAATCACAGTCCATCCATCATAAATTCAACCGATCAGCACTTAATAATGATACATAGACTCCCTCCTTTATAGTGGATCCTTGAGGAAAAGGTGCCACATAAGATCTATTTCTTCACTTCAAGAAGTTAAGTGGCTTTAGAAGTTTGCGGCTTTATCTCTGCAGCTGAAAAGTTCTTTTCATATATCTAAAGCTCATTTAAAAAACTTCAGAGCATTTTTTAGCACTTTTATGCCGCTGTTATTTTTTACTCAGAGGCTTCAAATCAGGCTGGATATTTCTGCTTTGGCTGTCAGTCTTGTTTATTGTTTTCGGATTTTCCCAGATTATCTGGGAAACCCCCAAGACCTTCGCACTGCAGTATTTTTCAACCAAAAATTATATTATAAAACCGTTCAAATTGAATGCCTTTCTCAGTTTTTATTGTCTGTTTGGTGTGTGATAAAGCTGCAGCTCCAGCCACAGGGACTGTGTAAGGTGCTGCTGCGAAATGGCCCTTTTTGCCCCTCCACCCTGACCGTCCGCCCAGCTCTGACCTGCAGAGCGCTGACCTTTGTCTCCATCACATCTGGGCTTGTAGTGCTCTTTTTCCAGCCAAGTGGGGAGACAGAACCATTGAGCCGTGACATAACATTTTTCATCCCTCTGAAAAATCTAAAAAGCATGTTGCAATTGCCTTCTCTTGTTCTCTCTGCTTGCATTTTTAAAATCATCCAAAATAGCCTCTTTAAAAAAAACAGATTTCTAACAAAATGAGACGCTGCTGGTCGCATCTAAAGTGTGTCTCAAGGTTATACTGCCCCTGTCATAACGGATTAATAATTAACGAATCTCCGGATCATAGTTAATAAGGCAAATGCTGTATTCGCAAAAATGCAATTAAGGGTCAAGAGAGTGATGAAAACAAGGGAGCAGAACAAAGAAGAAGCGAGAGTGGGCAAAAAAATGACAAATGAGGTGCGCAGTGATCTTGGGAGGAAAAGGAGAAATCAGAGTTTGTGGGAGTGACTCATGAATGTAGCGCTAATAAGCTGCATATCTGAGTTTAAGATGTAATAGTTCTGTTACCTGAACCTGCTGAACTTTGTTCAAAACTAAAACTTGTCTGAGTGCGTCATTGTTCACAGCTCACAATAAAATCCATTTTAAAAAACCCTCATAATGTGATTTGCAGGTCCCCCTTCAGTCGGTTCCATCAGTAAACACTGAAATGCCAACAACTCTGTTCATCTGAATGCATGTTTACATCTATTTTTCTAAATGTTTTATTGGTTTCCAGCATCCTGAGCTTTAGCGACGACTATACTTTGGCAGTTAGCGTCTAAAAAAGACTGATCAGTTGTTTTCAAAAGCAGATAAGCCTCAGCTGTCGGTAGAAATCCACAGAGGGGATCGCGCTCTGGTGTGGCAGCCAAACGTGCTGTGGTGTGTGTTTGTCGGCGGCAGACTGGCCAGACAGACAGACAGTCCTCGTCTCCGGAGGCTTCAAACCGGGGACGTCGGGCTGCTTCTCAGGCCACAGGCCAGAGCTCACTGACACCCCTGTGACTCAGATATCTCCACTCAGCTCGCCCAGTGCACCACAAAAAAAATCACCTCCTGCTGTTGTTCCTGGCACTGGCTCGCACGCATAATCAGATAGGATCTGACTCAGCCTGACCTGCATCACACGAACAGCAACGAAAACAGCTGAGATGGACGTCATGAAGTTACAAAAAAAACCAAAAAAAACACAGATGATGCATGAACTCCAATCAGTGTCCGGCATGTTAAACTGTGGATCCATGTGGACTCACACAACCTCGTGTCAGCTGCTGTGATGCTGATTCAAGTGTAAAAGCGTGTGTGTTGCCGTGTGAGGACCTTTGCACTCAGCTAGGCTGTAAATGTTTACTGAGACTGTGCGGCTCACTGCTACTTTAACACACAGACACACACACAGCATAAAACTTTAATTATGAGATTGAAATAACACCCCCCCTAGTAAATAAGAAGCAGCTGCTGATAATTTTATTACTCAGGCCGCCTTATTGATGATTTATCTGTGTTTCATGTAATAGCAAAAAAAACTTGCACAAGCAGTTTTGCACCTGGCTGTTAAAGAAGGAAAAGAGCTGCTTCGTTTATGTGACGTTAAAATCAGATGGACCTCACTTTGCACGGCTATTTTCGCACAGGCTGCAGGTTTTTCTCTACAAAAAAACCTGCAGCCCCTTAAAGCAGTTATATCTATTTTGTACTTTTTCCAACACTGTTGTTGACACAAGGTTTCAGAGTGTTCTTTTTTTCCAGCAGCTATATTTGAAAAAGGAAGTGAAATAAATATCTATGTGGTCCAATTTGGTCAACACTGTAATTTAAAAAAAGTAGAAACTGCAATTTTATCTATTTTTTCCTGCAGTGACAACATCCTTTTTTGTATAGAAGAGTTTTGAGAGTTTGTTTTTTGATTTTTTCGATTCTACTGGAAAATGTCAACTTGACTTTAGAGCTTTGTGTTTTTAAAGGGAACTAAAAATAGCTGGTTACATGACTTTAGCTCCGTCAGTTTTAAAGGCGGTCAAAGCGTGCGATGATGCTCAAACAGATGTGGCTGCACTAACTTGTTAACCTGGGCACCGAAAAGAGAAGTCAGCGTTCCCACGATGCACCCTGTGCTGCTCAGGTAAGCAGTGTGTCCCGTGAATAAGAGCTTAAAGACACATGAGTGAGCGAACAAACAGAAAAAGTCACTTTGTGTTAATTTGTAGCTTTAAGCTCACATGAAATCAGGCATCTCGTCCAAACAGCCCCCGCTGGAACCTTCTGCATTCCTGCAAACTCGTCACCCTCGGTGCGCCGCTCTAAATTGAATTTGTGGGTAAAGGATCTGTCACAGGTCCCCTCTTGTTTTATTTTTGATGATGCTGTTTTAGAGCTCATTTGTCATTCTCAGTCTGTCGCCATTCAGCTCGTGCCTCCCTGGTGGGGGCGAGCTGATTTGATTTGAGCTGATCTGCTGCTGCTGGTAAAAATATTTGAATGTATGCGTGCGTGCAGTTATATATTTATATGTATTTCGGGAGCTCGGTGTGCCTCACAGTGGTGTGTAGTGTGCGAATCCAGAGGGGTGTGATGCTCCTGTCAGAATACATTAAGTAAAGTGAGACGTCCACCAGAGAAACAAGGCCTGAGATTTTAGATGTGCTGAGCGTTTTTATGAGACTATAAAACCTACAGTCGTAGATTCCTGCACAGTTCTCATCCGGATCCATCTGTCTGAATCTCATCTCACTGATTTGTCTGCACTTTATATAAATTAAGGGGACATTTACATCAATCTGAGCTCTTTGGTTCTGCTGCTTTTTTAACGGGTTGAATCAGTAGTTCCTTTTACTGCAGCATACAGTGAAATTAAACCTTGTGTTCCTAATATTTACCCTCTGAATGTTTCTGTGCTCAGACAAAATGGTCCTTCGATCAATGTTTTTTGTTTCCCAGCTTGATGAGAAAGAACTAGACTGTCCTGCACAAACCTTTAACCTCAACACCCCATCCAGCCTTTCTGGGATGAACTGAAAAGTAAAGTCTCATCAACAACATCAGCGGTGGCATGGGAGCAAAATGTTGATGTGAGCTGGTAGAAAGTCTGCAAATCAGACAGGAAGGAGGCATCTGAGATGCAATTGAGAGACAAACAAAACAAAAAACTAAATTTTGGAAGAGGATTAGTATTTTTATGCCATGAAAATGTGGGTTTGGCTGCAGTGAGAGCTCTGTCTGGGGCTGAAATAATGAGTTGTTTACTCAGTAAATCAACAGAAAGTCTATTAACAACCATCCTGACGATTGAAAAAATCGTTTTTTAGCTCAAAATGCCAAAAACATTTCTTGCTTCAGCTTCTTGAATTTGAGAACTCATAGCTTCACTCGCTCATATCTCCTCTGATGTTGAACTGAATGTTTTTTTGGGTCTTGGACTGATGATTTGGAAAAGTAAATATAAGCAATTTAAAGTCACCACCACAGGTTTCAGGAAAATTCTGATTATTCTCCATTTTTTAAGGCCTTGGAAAACATATTAGTCAATAAGGAAAACAATCATTATTTGCAGCCTGAACACCATCTATAATCGCCTGAGTGCAGGCGCCGCAGCCGTCATCCAGAGCTCAGCGGACCAATGGATTGAACTCATGTAAAACCAATCATATTCTGGTCTGCTGAAGCTGTCGTCTCACTTTTTAGGAAGTCTTAAAATAGTCTCCCCGTCTCTGGGCTCATCATTATCATCTCTGAGCTCGCCTCCCTCTCGCCTCCTGTCCCCCCTCCGCCTCCTCCCACCGTCCCCTTTACTCATCCTCCACCTCAATCTTCCTGACGTTTTATTTATTCATTCCCCGCAGTACAATGTTTTCTGTTTAGCCTGTTATTATTCAAACAGATCGAAGCAGATGTTTGTAAAAAATGATCAGTCATGTCGTCGGCGGGTCGAGGAGACGCCGGGAGCCCGTGCAGCGTGCATCTGTTTGAGTGTGACTTTTCCACATGATTGGGAAAGAGGGATGAGCATATCAATGACAGCGATGACAGCCAGCGAATATGAAATAAATCATAGTCCGGTTCACCTTATCATGAGCGCCGCAGCTACGGATCTGTGAGCCGCAGTGATTTTTTTATTTTTTTTCCTTCTTCTCTTCTCTCTTTTTTTTTTTTTGCAGCTGTCAGGGTTTCAGAGTGGAGTCTATATTACAAAGTAAAGAAGAGAAAAAAAAAGTGGGAATGAGTGAGGAAAAAAAAAAGATCCTTTGACTAAAAGAGCTGATAGTCAAGCGAGCTGGAACTGCCTTGACACTGCTTGTCATCCGATTGAAAGCTTTTTGATGTGAAGAAAACAGAATGGAAGAAAAAAAAAATAACTGCTGGCGAGACGCTGATCCACGAGCCGGCTTTGAAGACTCTCGGGGTGCATCTCAACTTCTTTTCCATCCCCATGTGCGAGTGTGTGTCTTGTGCAGGTGCTGATACGTACATTCACGCTGCTTGCACTTCCACATTTGGGGGGCTGCGTGAGTAGTTTTGGATAAGAGAGGGTGGCAATGGCGGTGGCAGCGGGGGGGATAATGAACGCTCTAGTATTCCTCTCACTTACATTGAAGGATGTGGATTGAGGTCACATTGAGCGGCGCTGCGGCAGGAACATCAAAGGGCCCCCCCGGCTTCATACAGTGATGTGCTGTGTGTTTACAGTGAGTCCTGACATGCATCCACGCAGCAGCAGCATGGCGGTCTCCAGGGGTGTGTGTGTGTGTGTGTGTGTACTCTGCACGAGTGTTTGTGTCAGACAGATAGAGCATGTTAGGTGAGGACAGGACGTGAGGAGAGAAACTCTTCCTCCATATTAATAGACCTGCCTGTCTGTGTAATTTGATTCATCCATTTTCTCTGAGGACCTCCCTATCTCTTTTTTTTCTCTTCCATGTCAGAAGCAACTTTTCTTCTCTCCTTCACATGATGCTGTGTGTTTTTGAAGGAAAACTCTTGGGGGATTCAGCAAACTATATGATAGCAAAGGCAATAAGACATGTGCAGCCATAGTATATACCTGGGCAATATACCTGAGGCTTTGAATTCAATATTACTTTTTATGTCCATTTTTATTTCATATGAGGCAAATATCAAAAACATTCTTGCACAATAATTTACTTCCCTTGAAAAACTTAAAATCACCTTCTAAAAAGCTTGCTGTGGAATTTTTTCAATGGTCTAAAATGTTTTTGGGTTGTAAAAAGTCCTCTATAAAAAATGGATGTCATTTTGTATGAATGTAAAAACAGTTATTTTGCAAAAAGAGACAGAAACTCTGCACAGTGGTTCATCCAGACTGACAACTGAAAAGGAAGAAACAGAGAGAGACACCATGAGGGAGGTGTTAAATAACAAATCAGCTGTTGATGGTAAAAGGAAATAGAAGTTTAACATCAAAATTTGTGCAAATATATATCAATGAAAAGGTTAATGATGCCTATAATAAGCTGGAATCAACAGGTACTTTGCTTAATGGAAGCTGTTTTTAAAATTTCAAAATAAAAGTTCAGTTAAGAATTAGCACTATGGGGTTTATTAGGTGATCGTAATGTGGACTGACAGCTCAGAGTTTCAACCTTTTCAATCTAACCACTGAGTAAACTGTGGATGATGCACAGAATAAAGGTTAACAAAATATTTCTCTGTTGTGGTTCAGTTACGCTCTCAAGTCACCGATATTTTTCTGAACTGAAAAATTCAAAATCGAAGAGCACTTGGGGGGCAAAGTTGATATAAAAGTATTATTCCTTGCAACACTGAAAAAAAATACATTTGAAGTCTGAATTATGTTGTTTTTAGCGATGACAGAATGTCCATGACTGAAGTAATGCAGAAAGTATGAATATAACATGTGATAAGAGCAGATGATACTGTGTGGGGGGACCTGATTTGACCTGCATGTGGTCGCTCAATAGCTCATTAACTATGTGCATCAAGCCTCCGCTCTTCTATTATGACCTTACACCAAATGTCTGAGTCTGGCTGCACATATGTGCTCCTCTTGCTGAGATCCAGCTCTGGTGTACGAGAGGTCCTGACTCACAGCCAGCAGTCTAATTCATCCCAAGGTGTCGGGTGGGGTTGAGGTCAGAGATCTCCGCTGGTCTTGTCAAGTTATTTCACACCAAACTGTGAAAATTGTTTCTTTTTGGACATCTCTTCGGGCAGAGGGCACTGTCATGTCGAAGCAGGAAAGGAAGTTTCCTAACTTGTTGAATCAGAATGTGAAAATGTGTGCAGGTCTGCAGAAGCATTGAGATTTTTTTCCTTAAATTGGACCAGTGGGGCTCAGCCTCAACCGTGACGAAACAACCGCGGACCGACAGCCCTCCTGTACCGAAAGGAGACACCGGCGACGCTCGACGGTGCTCATGGTGATCTCAGGTCTCCCTGGCTGCTGCATGGTAATAGAAAATCCATGTCATGAAGCTCCTGAGGAGCAGAGTTTCCTGCTGATGTTGCTACTTGGGGCAGTTTGGAACTTGGTTGCCGATGCTGCAACCAAGGACAGATTATTTTTGCACGCTTTGTGCTTCAGGACACAGCAATCCCATTCCATGGAGTCATGGATGAGCTGATGTTGCTCCTGGGTGTTTCTACAACACAATAACAGCCCTTACAGCTGACAGGGGCAAAACTAGAAGGACAGATGTTTGACAAATGGACTTATTAGACAGATAGCATCATGCGACGGCGGCACTAAGCTCTCCACGATGGCCGATTCAGATGCAAATTCATGTCATTATGAGGTTGTCACGAAATTACTGTTGCTTTTATGTGTCTAGCGATGGATATGACTGGAGCAGTTTAGCCCAACAATTAAAGGGAATTTCCAGCTACTTTTGCTTACAAATGGGGTATAAACATAAATATTACATGCTATTTATGTTTTTAAGTGTCAGAATCGATAAAGTGCAGCAGCTTACGTGACGCTTTCCCCAAAATGAGGATGTATTTCATGTTTGTCGAGCGTCCTGGCAGTAAACAGGAACAAGCTGACAGACATAACAACCATGTCAGCACGATAAAACCAAAACTCTGTATGTTTGATTGTTGGTTTTGTTGGGTCTTGGCATGAGAATGTGTCTGTCTGCCTGATGTTCATTGGACATTCCCGCAGTGTTCGAGTATGTATGAGAGTCTCTGTACTCTGTCGACTTTATTACCCTCCTCCTCAGTTGGCAGCACAGCCCTCGGTTGACAGCAGAGGTCAGGGGCTGCTGCTCCCGGACGGGCCAGAGGAGGATAAACTGGCTGAAGTCATCCTGAAACCAGAAGGAGAGAGAGAGAGAGAGAGACTGCAGTCCTTTGCCTCTCATCAGGTTTTATCAGGCGAAGGAAGAGCAGACACATGCAGACATTTGATGGAGAAACTGTCTTAAATATCTACGGCTGCCTGCTTGTGACTCAAGGCTGTTAGCTTTACAATCTCATCTTCTTAAAAGTTCCACTTCCTTTTGATGGCGGTTGTTTGTGTCGGCAAAAACGTCGGGAGATCAGCAGAGAAGATGAAACCCCCAAATATTCCCAGGCTGACGAATCAGCACGGTTAAAACCATGCAGGGTAATCTTGACTTTTTTTTATACACTTTGGCTCAGATTGTCTGTTTTTTTTCCCCTCTTCTTGTGTTCAAACGGGTGTGCAAAGGCTGTCCCCCCGGCAGGCCTGTTAAGCCATTATCTGTCCTGTCTGGGCTTTTATGTTTGCCCACAGAACACGAAGCGTATGCCTCTGGGACAAAACTGCTGACTGCCACAAGCGCACAACCTTAACCTAAGAGCTTATCGGCCTCGCTCTTCAGGTAGGGATTATGTAAATCAGAGGCTCAGGTGAAGCATCAAACAGGCCTGGAGTTTTTAATGGACTAATGCGTTTCCCAGGGGGCATCTGACTTTAGCTCCTGTGCAAGAGTGGCAGTTAACAACATTTTCCATAAATCCACAATACTTGTGTTTTCAGCAGCAGTGTGCTTGTATCAGTTTTACCCCTCGGTCACTTCCTTGGATGCTTTCTTTTGACCTTTTCATCTGTTTGCCAGTGAAGGAGACCAGTTATTTTAGCAGCTGCCTTTAAGATGAGTAAGATCATGTTTTTGAATATTTCTGAATTTTTAAGGTTGTTAATGGCCAGTAGAAAAGTTTAAAGAAATATTATTTAAAGTTGATTTTTTTGTGATTTTGCTGCAACTGAGAACAGCAGCATGCTAAGATAATGTAACCTGAAACTGAGATAATATGCTACTAGCACTTAGCTTTGGCGTTAACAGGCTAACACTTAGTTAAAATGGGCTGAGTTGGTTTGTAATCAAAAGTAAGAGGGTCAAAAACTTTGCTAACACAAGACACACAAGTGAGCAAGCCAGCTTATATTATTTGTTATTAAAATGGCAGAAAGTCCACAGTGTTGCAGCCTTTTTTTTTTGTGAAGCTCTTTGAATTCGTCCATCTGGAAACCCAACCAACTAATGAATTAATTAGCTGTTGGTGGGTGAGATGTAGCATTATAAAGCATTACCCTCTGTGACCCCGCCCACACAGCCAAGTTACAAAATGCAAAAATGGGTGATCGAGGTGCTGAGAGAAAGACAGAAAGAGAGAGAGAGAGAGAGATTATTCCTCTTTTATAAGTCACTGAGCCATAGAAATAATTTCGAAGCAGCTGTTATAAATCCAACAATTACACAGAAATGTATCCAGATGGGTTTTTGTGGTCGTTCTCTTTAAGTGTTACTGAGGAAAGTTCTGCTAGAATAAATTGAAGACTTTCACTTTGTCGGTGTAAAAAAAATGTTGTGACAGCTTGTGGACCATCATGTAAGGAAAAATATAACTCAGCAGTTAAATGAATAAATAAAATGTGCAAGTCTTTCGGGTGAATAGTCAAACATTTCTATGAAGAAATGGATTTTCTGGAGGCTGTTTGGATTATGATCTCAGAACGTCTGAAAATCAAAGCTCCGGCCTTGATTTTTATACTCACATTTTCTTTTGTCTGCTCTAATGTAGCGTTTTAGTCTATGTTATTATGAATACATCTTCAAACATTTATTCTCACTGCTCACTTCAGTGTTTTGCTCGCGGCTCTTCAGGTTGTTTCGAAGCAGTTTTTCTTTGTATCATGTTTTGTATATGTACATAGAAATGAGGTAAAACAGTGCAAATCAAACTATTCATATGCAAACACCCGATAAACAAGGAACAAGTTAAAACATTCGGGGGAGATAATACGATTTTAAGACATCATTGAACATCCTTTATTTGAAAAAACAAACCCTCATCCGGCTTCAGAAATAAACCATCACTCTAAAATCATCTGCAGTGTTGAAAACTACATGACTTAATTAAATTAAAGGTCCTCACTGTTTCTCAAACGAGCCACAAGCCGCTGACCTTCTCTCAAAGCTCCATGTCTTCACTGGCTTCATTAAAATGTTACAAGCTAACGCTCAGCAGCGCCTCCCTTTTTGTCCCCATCTCATAAATACAAAACCATCAGGCCGTGCACGGCTGCAGCGGCATGCAGGCACCACACCAACGCCACGATAACTTCATGGAAAATATACCAACATAATGAAATGTCACATAAAAAACACGTCAAATAAGAGACAATAGAGAATCTGCAGGTTTATTGGAAACAGCGATAAAATAAAAAAACATAATGTAAAGTCTTATTATCTCTGTTTAGTGAGAGTCATTAGATGTGTTAATGATTGTAATATGTAATCAAATAGGTTGTTTCTTTTTTAATTTAAATGCTTTTTGTTAGTTTTTTTATCGGCACATTATCCGTTTCTTTCACAGATGCATTTATATATTTATTGTGTGGAAGTTAAGAGTCCTCCTAGTAGATGTTCCTGCAACACATTGGAGAGGAAATCGAGCTGTCTGAGCTGTAAACCTCTGACCTGGGCGCAGTGGGCTTTGTGAGGGGGCAGTGCTGCGTTTTGTCAAAGTAAAGATTAGACCCCCGTGTGCCCCGCTGAGTCCAGCTCCAACCACAGTCCATCTCCTGCTGCTGCTGCTGGACCTTTTTCCTGAATGCCAGCGCTCTCTCTTATCCCCGTCTGAGCTGCTGAAACACTGATTTAGCAAAGTTTCACTTCTGTTTTTCCTCAGAGTTCCCCTTTGTGCACAATCCACCAGCGTTTGTGCTGTTTTTAGAAAAAGTCTCCCCTTTGAGGAGGCGTCAGTCCTGCTTAATCAAAGCTTCACAGATATTACACGGCCCTCTCATCCATGTAAGGAGATCCTCCTTGGCTCCTTCTCCTTCCACACCTCTGCTTTTCCACAGCCAAAGTCCATGGCAAGCTCCTGGCAAGTTACGTTCAAAACGGCTGTTTCATCTCTGCATGCAGGCACAGGAATGCTAAATCCTGGTCAGAAGAAATCATTTTCTCTCTTCTCTCTTCTCTCTTCTCTCTTGTTTTAGTTTCCAACACTGGCACGTAGAAAATAAGATGTTTAATGAACCGCGTGTCAGCACAGCTTTCTAATGCATTTCAGTGGTGATATGAGCTCCATAATGGCCATATTGATTTGAGCTAGTCTTGTAACAGTAATGTAGGAAATGGTAAAGTGTGAAAATAGACCTGCAAGGATGTATGATAGTCTAACATATTGATTTTGTTCATGAAGTAGAAAGGAATAGGAAGAAAAGTGCTTCAGCATGAACCCCTGTAAGAAAGACGTCAGTGCGATCGGTTTGTTGTGAATTTAAGTTTCCTTTAATGTCAAGAGAAGGTCAAGTTGAAAGCTTTTTTTTTCAGTGAACTCGCACATTTCCCCAATGGCTTTTCAACAGCAACAAGAGGAAAATGTTAAGAGTTCAGGAGGGGAGTGCTAACCACTCACTGCAGGGTGAAACAGTGAATTTTACAAGACGACGGGAGTCGGTTTAAATTTACACAACAGCCTAAGATTCAGCCTTCAGAAGCTGGTTCAAAGTCCAGGTTTCTTCTCAAATTTAGCCTCCCAGGCAGAAATTACTGCGGGGCTGTGCACGGCCTCCCAACAGGCTCCTTCAGTCAAAATGTAAATTTTAAAGTGAGAAGGTTAGAGGAAGGTGGAATTCATAATCAGAAGGAACCACATGCCTGAAAGACTCAGCTCAGGGTCACACAGTCCCATTAGACACATGTGGAGGTTGTAATGGGTGATTTTAGTTCCCAGTTTAGGAGAACAGACCTGAGATCAGGTAGAATTATATTCATTATAATATTGTTGGACAAGGACTTGTCATACTGTTGAACGCCCCCAAGTGTCAATATGGGTCCAATGCAGCTGTTAGTTATTGCAAAATTACATGTATTGTTTGTTGTTTCAATGCTACTCATTAAGTGATACCAGTCTGTTCTGTTGGCTGCATCTAATTGATTTTATTATCAAATATTCTGCTGTTTAAAAATCATTTCGTTCATTGTTTTGCCTATAAAATATCAGAAAACAGCACAAAAATGCTGCTCACAGTTTCACAGACTCCAGGGTGTTTTCATCCAGCATCACTTTGTCCGATTTAAAATGCAAAGATGATCCAATTCTCACATTTGACAAGTAGGAAACATGACTTATTTTGCATAGAGAATGTGTAAATGATTAATTAATAACACATGTGCAAGTTTTCTGTTATATCAGTCAAATGTTTTAGCTTCATTGTTCTTTGCATGTTTCTTAGCTGCATGTCAGATCAGGTGAAATCAGCCTTGTGTCCCTTTTTTTATTAATCAGTTTTCTGTTGGACTCAGAGTTTCTGAAGGCCTCTGACTCACAGCCTCATTTTATAATCTTCATACTGCTCAGCTGTTTTCCAGATGCATTATAAGTATGAGGAGGAAGAGGAGAAACACACCAGCTGACAGTTTGGCTCACTGAGCTAAAAATACTGCAGTTTAAAACCAACCTTCATGAAGGTTGGGTTGGTATGGGTTTTTTGGGGGGTTGAGGGGGTTGTAATGCATTTCTATGATAGATATTTACATTTTTTTCCATCCATCCATACCAAGTAGGGGTGGACTTAATAGCAAAACCTCTGCATCCAGCAGCAGCATCATAAACTGCATCCAGATGATCATAAAGTCAATTATGGCTTCGCTTAAACAGTTTCAGCAAACAGAAAAACTCAACTTTTGCTTCATGCTTGTTAGAATTAAAGTTATAAGTCATATCTTTGGTTTTAAGCCAGGTAAACCTAATTAAGTAAAACTCGTGTAGAAATAAAAGAGAAAAAGAGTTCAGGAGGCTGTTAATCAGATGTGAACCACAGGAACCATCATGTTGATTCGTGTGTCTGTCGGCATCAGTCAGCACATCTCTAAGTTTGTCTCTGAGCGTCAGTAATGGCTGCGTTTGACAAATGACTTTGGACAGGAACTGAACTATTGACGGCTTCAAAATAAAAGGCTGAAGTGGAGCACAAAAAGGAAAAAAAAAACAAACAAACGAGTTCATGACAAAACAGCAACAAATGTTGAGTTGCTGAGTCGCTGCAGGCTTTTCTGTCAGGATTCAGTACGAAGCAGGTCATATCAGGATAAAACTGTTTCCCTTTTCCCTCCTGTTTCTCCTCCTGAGCAGTTTTGGAGTCTTTCGGGACCTAATTTCACCAAGTCGAGAGAAACTTTGCATTTTTTCGCTCTTGCGGTGAATCTGTTGAAGGTGGAATTGTTGCTTTTTTCACCTCAGTCTTGTATAAACTGCTGGTGCTAAAATCAATTACAAGTTACGAAATTATTGAGTGAAGGCATTTTTTCTCTCTTTCACACACGCTTACAAGTCCAGTGTGAATTTATTTTAAAGGATCTTTACTGCAGAGAAAGATATGTAACCTGTGAGCAGACCTCCCACTGTGCTCTGTTAACGGGCACAAACTCGTTCTTCATGCGTTTCCACTCTTTTTCTCTTCCGTTCTGCCTGCCAGCGAAGAATCATGTAGCTCTCTTCTGCTCTGATGTACATCGCAGCAGCTTCTCAGCAGTCTTTCAACATCCTCCGCTGCAAAAAAAAGAAGACTGAGATGGCATTTTTATGGCTTCACTTATACTTAAAGTGTACAGCATTTAACAGTGAATGATGTGTAAACCAGACGACCACCATCCATCCACCTCCGTCTCTTATGTCGTTTTGTTTTGTGCCTCCGACTTATGCAACCACTTTTAAAATTTTGTCTTTATTTTGAAAATTTTGATATTTCATTCAAAGGTTTAAGCCTTGAGTTGAAAATGTTTCAATACTGAGTATTAGAAGTGCTGAATCTATAAAAGTTGAGCTTTAATAGTGTTTCATTTGTTCTGAATTCAAGACTGAATCCTCCTGACAAAATCTGAAGAGCTCACTTCGAATCAGCTTTCAGCATTTTTTGTTCCAAAATGTTAAAAATAACTTTAAGACTCAACAGAGATTTGTAGCTTATTTATCGTCGGCTGTCAAAGCATGAAACAGTTTTTCAGTTGCAGCTAATTAACTGTTAATAACCTGCATCCACAAGCTGTTGATTGTGACATTTTAAAAAACAGCTGAGGCCTTTTTTTAATTTTTCATACCTAATTTTTAATCAGCAACATGATGAAAACTATGGGGCTCTCGAAGCAGAACTGGTTAATTGATACCTAAAAATAATCAAAATAATGTGAATGAACTTTTGACTGGGATTGATAATCATTCATCACTGTGGCAGCTTAACTACAGAAACTTAGTTGTCACTTACTTTTCTTTACTTCCCTTAATTCACAAATATTCTTTGACAAAGAGCAGCAGCTAATGCAAAGTGCCGTTTGGAGCATTTTAGCAGGTAACTTACAGCATTAACACTGATAAAAATGCAGCTGAAATCTACCATCAGTGTAAGATTTCTGAAAAATGAGAAGTTTGCTCAGCGTGAATTTTTACCATTTTGCAAATACAAAGAAGAGCATAATTTTTAATGTCTGACAGTGCAGGTGAGCCCTGATCTGACATCAGAAATATCAGAATAAGCTCTTAGTATTTCCTGTTAGCTCATAGATGTTCAGACGGTTTTCACTAGATTACTTTGATACAAAGGAAGAGTTTTAAACATCATGACTCTGAGGCAAAATCTGGAGTTATGAAGAGCTTTTTTCCACTGATCTCTTTGCAGATTTATGGACGTTTATTCACACTGAACATCAGAAATAATGATATCCTTGGAAAAATGTAAGTGACGCTGAATCTGAGAATGTGTGTGTAGATTTATTCTCTGAATTGTGACTCAGTGAAGGAGCCGATTTTGACACAAATTGCCAAGTGCCAAGGATTCATCGCCTCTTTGAGCTGTGGGTCACAATCGCTGCTGCAGCTCCGACTCCTCCAACCGCATTGACAGACAGACTGAAATCAGCAGGCCAAACTATGATTACCACCTTAACAGCAGCGTGCTCCCGTCCCCCGTCACCTGATGCAATATCCCACCTTGTGTCTCCTCTACCTGAGTTAAAGTCCCTCCTTCATTTGCCTCACAGTGTGAAAACACCTCAAATCCAACCCAAAGACACAAAGAGTATTGTTTAGTTCTACCAGAACTTTAGTATCTGAATCTGTTAAAAACATCTTCAAACAACATCTTCTTTACACAGCGTTTGGTGGTTTGTTGGCATTATAAAACACAAAAACTCTCCCAAAGCCAAGTTTTTCCAAATGAGCAGCAGTTATTGTAACACTGAAGATCAGGATTTTTTTTCTTTTTGCTGCAACCAGCATTTTTTCCACAGTTTCAGGCTGTGTGCCCGACTGTTTTCTCCAATGGGAGGAAACTGGCAGTCATACCAGTGTTTAGAGTCCTGCAAATAATGTATGCAGGTTCAGGGAGGGCAGTGTGAAGGAATACACAGTGTGTGAGATGAGATATGGAAGTGTGAGCATGGACGGCATGATAAGTGGAAAAAGCTTCAAGGTCTGAAAAGTGAAGCCACTGTGGTGCTTTTAACCTGCAATCTTTCAGCTGTCCAGCAGGGGGCTTCATGATATGGTTACAATAATAAGTCCGTTTGTTAGCTTGATCCCATATGTTTGATTCTTTACCTCAGTAAACTGCTCCACGGTGTGTTCAGAGTCGCTAGTTTCAAGTTTTGTTCAACAACAACATGATCATTATTTAATTAGAGCAGTCTAAAATCAGCAATAAAGAGAATTGTGCAAGTTGTTGCCTAGCTTGCAACAGATAAACCCCAACCAACGTGGATTTGGGTTACTAGTCTGATCCACTCAGGTAAAAGGCATGTAAAGGTGTCTTGTTGTCCAAATATGGTCATTCTGGCTGCAAATAAACTAAGATGGTGACGGCTGTGATGCCAAACTGGAGGATTGTTTGTCCACAAACCAATTAGTGACTTGATTGTGGTTTTGTCCACGATTTCTGATACAGTCCATGATTGTGTGTGCGGTTTGTTGTTCTCTTTTCTGCCTTCTCATTTTCACAGCACTTTAATTACAGTTAAATTAATTTCTTTCATTAAAATCCAAATCTAGTTCATGCACAATAACAAAAAAAAGTGATTAGCTCTGCCAAATATTTTCTCATGTGCGCATGAATAAGAGGAAGTCAGAGCCCTTTCAGAGATGCTACTCTTTCTATTTAATCCTCTCTCATTGTTGGGAAATTGTTTTGTTTTTTTGTGCTTTGCCAGCAAGTTTTTTTTGCTCCCTGACTCGTGTTTTCAAAGGCTTACTTTATTAGTTTCTGTTTTGAACATTTGCAGTAAAGCAAAGAGTTAGAAATTATTACTGATAAGGGCTCCCATGTTACTGTGTAGGTGTTCTTATCCTTGAAACTGTGCAAACAAACCCGGGCGTCTGGGGAAGCTGGATGTTTTTAATGCACAGCAGAGAAGTCCAGCAGTCACACTTATGGACTGCAAGTGTGAGAAGGAAGGAGAAATAAAACAGGCCAGAAGCTACAATCTCTAGTCTCAGAAGTTCAAAGCAGATTCTGTTTGAAGCCGGTAATATAAGTGGAGATTCATTCCAAATTTTTTCATAACCACGCAGGGAAAAAATAAAAATCTGGTTTGTGGAATCAATATTTAAAAACACAGATGGTTCTGTCCTCAAAAACAGAGCTTTTTTGTGTGTGTGAAGAGGTCTTTAGAAGACTCATAATTCATTAGCAACCCAAAATGTACTTTGCTTCTCTGCCAGCAGTTTTTTTTTTTCTGTCAAATGTTATTTTTCTGGGATGTTAATTTTTTATTTTTAGAAATCCAGTCTGTGTGTTTCAATGGAAGCTGTGGAATTGAAAACAAACCGCAGCGAGCGCTAATGTCGTTTCTAATTACAGTAACTAATGATTTTGTGTGTCAGGATTATCTGCTGTCGTGTCATATGTTAAAAACATATGTTCACATTTTAACATAATCCCTGCATGGATGCACTTCTTTCTGCACTGCAGGGATTAGTGAGGATTATCCACTAATTTTGCAAATAAAATAAAAAAGAGGCATCTTTTTTTCAGTCAGTAATGATGTCAATGATCTTTAGGAAGTGAATTATTGAATATAAAAGAGGAGATGAATGACTTTTGGTCTGATGATCTCTATTTTTCAAGGTTTGACCATGATTCCTGTTAGCGATAAACAATCGTATTTGGCATAAAATAAAAACAAACAGGTCAAAGGTAAAAGAAAGTTGATTAGTCAGTTAAACAGTCAGAATAATCTAGGTTCATGTGAATGAGAAAACTTGGCAGATTTTTACCAACTGTGTTTGCTGCTGTTGTTGTTACAGGTTTTCTGTGCAGTGAGGGATTAAAACCAGTGGTGGAAAAGTAAAATCTACTCAGACACTGAACTGTTAGTATAATTTTGAGGTAGTTGTATTTTCCTAAAGTATATCCAGTGTGTACAAACCTGAAGGTGCCAGGTGGTTCCTCACACAGAGCCATCTGGCAAAGTCAAGCATGGAAACTGTTTGGAAAAAGGCAGGAAATTAAAAAAAAAGTTAACATGTAATTGGACAAATCAGATCTACAGACTAAAACACACTTTTTATTTAACCAATGACCTTAAAACATTACATGTACAGTGTACATAATTATCGAATATGGTGGCAGTTGGGGATGACTAATAGACCAAGAAAAGGTCAATATCAGCTTCTGAAAATGACTCAAACTCCAAATGAATGTCTCGACACTTATGAGAAATAAATCCACTTCTCAGTTTAAATTCTACACAACAAAGTTTGTTTTTTGTTGTAAATTTGTTGTGAGGGATTTGATTTATTCTTGTGGTAAAACTCCGATCTAAAAACGATGTGAAATTTATGAAATAAGTAAAAAAAAACCAAATGTGATTATTTTACCTACAGCAGCTTTTACAAAGTGTTCCCATGCAGTAACATGCTTTGTTTGAAACATTCTGCAAGATCCAAGTTCAGAATAAACACACATTTGCAAAAATCAATAAAGCTAATGAGATTAAAAGAACTGTTTCTCCATTGAGACATGAAAAAGAATTGGAAAAAACATCCCGATCTCTCTGGAAGCTAAGCTGTAATGACTGAAATGAATGAGTGTTTATTTAACTGTGCAGAGGAAAGAACATTTCTGCTCTGAGCCGCGTTGATGTTCACGAGGCTCGGTGAGATTTGTCCGTCTGACCCGCTGCTTCGCTCACTGCTCGCTGTTGAACCTTCACAATATCACAGATGGGGTCTGACCTTTGCTTCAGCCTTGCTTGTTGTGTTTTTGTGGTTGTAATTGGACCCCTGCAGGAGGAAAAAAGATCCTCCCCTTCAACACTTCCATTAAAGCTGGACTATAAAAACAATCCCACTCAGAAAATGTCATTGGAGATTAAGGCTTAGTCTGACTGAGACATCATTAGTTTTTTCATCCTGTGTTCTGGGGAACTGAGCTCTTCTCTCTCGGCTGGCAAAAGCTCCACATGCACACACACACACATATATATGCACACACATCGCTGTCACAGTGATAGTGAATGACTCTCTTGGCCCTCAGGTTGTCCTGTCATCCCTTCCATTCCCCTGTGTGTTCGTGTGTGTGTGTGTGTGTGTGTGAGTGAGTGTGTGTTGATGTCGATGACAGCTGGACCTCGTGTCACGGCCATTTTCTGCTCCAGCCAGAGGCCTCCCCCTTTTTTTTTTTTTTTTGATGGAGGATCTGACGGTAGCCGGTGTCAGATGCTAATCCAGCAGGACTAATAGCATCCAGCACACACACACACATACACACACACACACACACACACAGATTTCTCCCCATGACTCTGAGGGTCACTCACTCCTTTGGTTGCTGCTGCTGCTGCTGCTGCTGCCTTTGCTTTCTGCTCCTGCTGCTAAGCCTTAGCAACGTTCCCTCCGGCTGGAGTCGCAGCTCAGCGGCCGACTCCAGTTCACATCGAGACAATCGATGGATAGATGGCCGGGCTTTGCTTTGCTCGCTGTGGGTGAAGGATGGAACAGAGTGGGGCTATTTATAATACATTCTCACCAGGGAAGGAAGCATTTAATTGCAAGCACTGCATGAACAAAGCTCCCTACTTCCAGCATCCATCTGCAAGTTGATTATTAGTTTTTTTTTACAGTCAGACGAAACACTGAGGTTTGGATCTAATCACATTACAATAATTCAGGGTAACGACTTGAGGATTTGCTGCAAACACACAACGTTTCCCCCCAGTGGGATGAATTGTTAGGCCCTGTGCTGTAATGCAGACTGCTGTGATGCAATGAATGTGCTCTGATTAATTACCCGTCTGATGGCTTAAACAGACACTTTCTCACTCCGACCTGTGACGGCTCGTTCTGGTTAATCACCTGTGGGATTCATTTGGTCATGAATCACACGGATTCAAATCACATTTAACAATACAAATCCAGCAAATGGATTCAATTAGCCCAGGGGGGAAGGGTGTGTGTGGTAGGCTTTTTTTTGCATTAAAAACATGGTGCATTAATGATTTTAATTCTCCTCTTGTCATTGATCTCCTGCTTGCTTCTTCACACTCGCCGGTTGTCTCCCTGATCAGCTGCCCCATCGTCTTCTGACTGATCCTCCACCTCAGTGTCAGAGGATTAGAGTCTTTTACTTCCACTGCAGAGAAGAACTCCATACGAGTTAGAAATTATTCATCAGAGAAACAAAAAAGCTGCAGGGAAACATTGTGACCTGAACCAAAAAACGATGTCAAAAAATAACAAAAAAACAAATGATGAGAGCAGAGAGCTTTAAAAACATGAAACACCAGCCGAGTGATCGATTGCTATCATCTGTACGAGGTGTTTCTGTGTTTTTTGGACGTGTGAACTTTGCGGTGGCCCTCTGGTCGTCTGTGCCTGACAGCGTCGACTGGGAGGGGGGGGGCGGTTGCCATGAAGAATTGATCTGTGTTGGACAAGAGATGAAAGAGGCGAAGCAGAAAGGAGCACGAGAGACGACAGACTTCTAATTAAATTGGACAGATAAAGGGAAGATGAAAGCCTGCGAGAGAATAAGTGCTAAAAAAAAAAGGTTCAACTGTTTGAATGCAACAGCACTTTTCATATCAGAGATATGAGGAAGGTAACAGAAGGACACTTGCGAGACTCAGTTATTTGGCTGAGTGTAACAACAGACAAGTACCACAACAACAAATCCAGAGAATGCTTTATTTCACAGTAAAGACTCAGTCAAAAAACCAAAAAAATATCCCCTTTTGGAGTAAAAGATGTGACTTTTAAAAAAATATTGTAGATATATTTCAAAGTTAAAAAAGCAAATTAAAGTACACATTATTATGTTAATATAATTCAGCAGAAACATCCTCTAAACTGATCATTAAATGTTCTTTGTCAGATTCTCAGCATGAGTTTTGTTTGTCAGCAGTTATCGTCCAAAACCACCAAATCGATTGATACAAAAATGATTCTTTTGACTGTTTAATGACTCGTCACAATAATGACAAAGTTTTTGTACAAAAACTAAATTTTTGGTTAACTTTTGCTTCCTCTACTCTTTTCTGTAGCTCTCCTGTGCTGCAGCTAGTGGCTGCTGTTAGCATGTTAGCTCAGCTAGCTGTGCAGCTAGTCAGTATGGCTGAACTTGGAGCTCAAAGCAGTCAGTAAATGCAGTTGTTCATACCACGACCAGGGCAGGACAAGCAAGCTGAGCTAGCCAACTAGCATGCTAACCTAAGTATTTAAGGTACATAGACATCTTTGACACAATGTCACAGCTGTTACTTCTTAGCATTCTGCTAATAATGTTAGCTCTTCTTTTGCTAGTATAAAAGGAAATGCCCATAATATACACTGCTCCTTTAAATGATGCCCCGAAATATAAACTGTTTTCCCAAAATTTGTCTCTTTTGTAGAGGAAATGTTATCGTGGCAGCAAAACATTATGTATTCTAGCTGAGGCGGCCTCCAATTAGCATGGAGGTAATGAGCATGTATGACTCATCTCAATCACTAAACTCATTTCAGCCTCGCTCTGTCTTTCCTCCTGATAAGAAACAAAAAGAGGATGTATAGGAGAAAATCATTGGGAGACAAAACCCGCTCCATATCTGTACTCCTTTATTTCCATCAGCTGTCATCCTGGTTTGAGGGGGTCGGTTGATGTGGTTCGTTCAGTATCACCTCAGGGTCAGGTGAGCAGAGAGGGGGAGCTGTTATAGACCCATCAACCTCCAGACTGTGAATTACTGCGTCCGTAGCCTCACGTACGCATTCAGACTACAGACAACTGCCTCTCCATCACCTTAATGTTGAAGCTGCATGCGGCTCGCTGAGGTTAAAGTGGTTTCATGTGGTAAGTGAACGGGTCAGCCCATGACTGCGCTTCAGAGGAAATCAATTATCTACTTAATGAGGACAAGATTGAATGGCCTAAACACTGGTTCATGCTGAAAGTCAAGCGTTTATTTATGCAGCGGGACTCTTGTCTCTCTCCCTCTTAATCTCCCACCCTTCGTTCTCCTCCCCCTCTTCCTCTCGTCTCTTAATTTGGCTCATTCTTACAGGGATTTTCTTATCCTTGAGTCTATATTTAGCTGTTTTTTTCTTTCATCTGTCTGCCGTGACGTCTGATGTGTGATTGAGAATCCACTCAGGTATCGATGTGACTTTTCCATCACTTGTTACCAGCTTCTTTACTTCGTGTTCAGGCTCTCAGCCGTCACCAGTGAGACATCATCTCGCTCGTCAGTCGTATTTTTACTTTAATTTAACAGACAGAAACTTGTGTAAACATGCCATCCGTCACACTGAGAGTATTTTTCCAGTTGTTAGAACAAATATTGAGAGAAGATGGGAAGACACGAGGCCCAGACAGATGTGGGATGATGGGAATAAGGGCAAGATAAGGCGAGAGGGAGTCTGAGGGGAGCGAGTGGAACGGAAACAGATAAAATGAAGGGCGAAGAGCAAAATCAACACGAAAGTGGGTTAAGGGGAAGTGGTGCAGTTTAAATATCAGCGATCATGGTTAGATGACTGCAATGCACACTGACAAGACAAGACAGGAAGATTTCAATCATTTTAATGCCAAACCCAAGAAACATGGAGTTTCATCATGAGTGTCGTTCCCAGTATCACTGCAAAGAACGGTCACATTAGAAAACCTCTCGCCAGTGAACGTAATTCAAGTCAGAACCATGTTTAGGAGGAGAAATAAACAAAAATCAAGCCTCAATTTTCCACAAACAAACCTTTGGACATGAAGGTGGAAGTGACTTTGTCCACCCCAAGTCGGTCATTTCATGCAGAGTTTGCTGCATGAAATGACATTTCTCAAGGACGTGTGAAATTATACCAGCAGTGGAGGTGCACAGCTGTAAAATGCAGTGAACCGAAACAAAACCTTGCATATGGGGTTAATAAAGGTTAAAAAAAAAAGTGGCAGAAGTGCGTCAACTAACACAGAGGTTTCAACTTTAAGCAGCCGAATTTTATAAACAGACAAACAAGCTCACAAAGGGAAAAGCCACTGAAAAATCTGTCATCCGTCAATAAGAATATAAAATATCTTATAAACCTTTTGGGACTGAGTAGCTCAGACTGCTGTAATATATAAAACTTTTATGGTTTAAATGACATTCAACAAAACAAGGCTCTCTAGTTTCGTGTCAGTAGGACTTTGCTCCTCATAGCATGAGTAATTTTTCCTAAAAATATACTTACAATAACACTTTGCGACAGCCCTGATCAGTTTTTAGTGACTTTTTTTCTTCATTACTAAATGCGTTTCTTAAAATCTTATGATTTATTTATATTAATATTCATATTCTGTGTATAACCAAAGTCTCTGGCATGTTTTCCTCATTTTCCTCTATTTTCTTAAGTTGTACTTTCCTGTTAAATGAACAGTTTAAAACCTAAACTGCACATGAACTTGGCTGCTGCATGGTGAGTTTACTCCACTGACACTCAGCTGCTCTCAGCTTTTCACAACTTCTCAACGCCTTTTGTTTCTGATTCAGAACTGTTTTCGCTGCCTCGAATGTCAAATCTGACTGGGCTCCTAAAAAAAAAAACAACCCAGACAAACCTCTCCGATTTAAATCCTTCAGAAACAAAGGGGAGAGAGATGCAGCAGGTAGTGGGGATGACGGCGGAGGAGTTGCGTGACAGGATTGACAGTCGCCGCGAGCAGCAGGGGTATCAAACCAAGACTTCTGTTGTTACAAAACGGACTGAACTTCCCGACACTTTTGTCCTCAGAGCTGCAGTTCAAACCATCAGTCAAAGCGTGCAGGTCGAGATCAGAAACATGTGGAATAATTAATGCCGGAAAACATTTTGAGGCACTAATTAGATGTTTTGATCACAGTCTGCATGTTGAAGTCAACACTGCTCGCATGCCTGAGTTATTTTTTTCCTTGATATTTATACAGACACTGTAAAAACACACCAGTCTGTGAATAAATTAGAACATTTATAAACATAAGAGAGGAAAAAAAACACAACATGGCTTAAATGTTTTCAATTAAAGTGGATTACTTCCTCTCATGAGATTCAGGAAACAAACATTTTTTATCCTGTTTTCTAGTCTTGTGTCTTGCTTTTTTGGAAAGAAATAAGCTTAAAGAGGCTGTTTTTTGATCCATGAGCTTAATTTAAATTTGCTGAATGCTGAATGATTTAGTTTTTCCCTCTCTCTCTCTCTCTCTCTCTCTCTCTCTCTCTCTGTCTATTCTCAGTACATTTTTTGGCCTTCATGTATTATAATGTTAGAAGCATGTAAAACTCCAGCTTGCCTCAGACGGCTGCCAGTCGCCTGCAGCCAACAGTGTGCTGTCACCCACAATTTTAAGAACAATTTGTGACTGCTCGACTACGCAATGAGGCAGGCTGAATTGTAGGTACAGAATAGGCCCAGACACCAGAGAACACACACACACACACACACACAACCAGAGATGTTGGAAGACAGAAAGGATATATTTATTTATATTTTATCCCTGTGCGGAGTGTTAGAATAGAAAAAAAGGAAAGCTTGTTCCAAATACAAAAAAAAGGAAGCATAGAGGATAGAAATCAGGCGTTTTCCCTTTGTGAAAGATACAGAAACCACAATTTATCACCATCAAACTGCATTAAACTAAAAGTTCTGCTGTAAGCGATTATGCAGTTTGGTGGCAGTAAACTCCCAGAGATTTACATGCAGCTCAGAGTCCTTGTTGGATTATATATCAGGTTTTAGCACATTTGTCGAGGCTAGTTTAGTGCTAACAATATGTATATACAGCCCCCAGTGCCAATGTAGAGTGCTAGTACTCAATCTAACGGAGAAGCAATAAGCTAAGGGGATAAAATGAGCAGATGTGAGGCTAGAGGACAAAGCGAGACCACAAAATTCAGTGGCTTTGGCTTTGACCCTCCATCTGCTGGTTAAAAAAAGGCGCACAGGCATGATGTATAAGCCTCAGTTTGATTCAACACTGCTTCCTGTTATAACAAAAAAGCTTTGCATTTTTCCTATTTAGATGAGATGCGAAAAATGTCATCATATCATGAGCACTGACACATCCTGAAACGGCAGCGCTCATGCGTTGAAAAACCTAAAAAACAACAGATGTAAAAATGCAGATATCTCATCTGTCAGAGCTGCCTGCAGTCTGACTCCTTCTTCTTCTTCTTCTCCTTCTTCTTCTTCTTCTGTGAAATCAAAAGATGGCGTCATTATCAGTTGTTCAAAGAAAGGCAGCGAGAAAAGAGGCGACGTGACAAAGTGTGAATTTGGAGTTTAATGTTAAAATTTTCAGTGTGTTTGTTAAGTCTCGAGTGCTTTTTTCTTTTATCTTTGCAGATTTTTTTTTTTTGGTTATGGGTTTCGAGGGTTCCTGTGAGAGAGCTTTCTGTATTGTGTGAGAGTGTGTGTGCTTAATAACTCATGCAGCACTGGTCTCTGAATGGGAGGTTGTTTTAATGATTTAATGGGCCATTCAAAGGGTTTATTCCAGTGGGAGCCATGACGGCTATCTGTAAGATATGAGGCTGCCTTTTTATAGCTGGCGGGGACTCAGAGGGACTTTTCACACCAGCTTGGGTCTGTGTTTACCCAGCATTCACCCATACTGCGCTTTTTCATGTCGCACGTTGAATGTTGCACGTTTCCAGTATGGATCAGCTCTGCAGGGTTCGCTCAGGCTGTTTTGCACATTTTGATGGCCCACCCCTGAGGATTTTGACTTCCTCCTTTAAAGATCTCACACTCTGACACTTTTCCTCCTCAAGAAAAAAGGTGTTGTTTGATTTCTGTCTCACTTCCTCCTTCTGAGTTTGTCTCTTTCTCCATCTTGCTCACCTGGTGGAATAACAGATGGTTTGATGCCAGATAATCGCTTCTGCACTTAGATGTGGAGATGGAGAAAAGGTGGAGTTTCTCTACTGAATCTGCAGTCAGTCAAGGGTACCTGCACATGGCTGATTAGTATGTTTTTTGAATAATAATTCTCCAAAAGTCTTCTGCAATAAATCTGAAAACCGAACTGTACACGATTTGTCATGTGTGTGTTTTTACTCTACCTGTGGTGTTTATGTATTTCACAGCCCAGAATTTAAGTTCCTTAAAGTAAAATAGGTGAAATTAAAGCAATTTGATTAGTTTTTTTCTTTAAAACAAATAAATGATGCTAATAATTAGAGGGTTATGGCAGCATTTAGCCTGTAAAACAAACCCCAGGGCAAAGAGACTCCACTTGACACAGAAGGAACAACTCATCTTCACTATAAACAACCGATTCAAGGTTTTTTTTTCAATAACATCCTCATTGTCCCTCAACCTAGAAACTTAAGAGTCTCCCCGATTTTAAGTTTTACTCCGTTCAACTTTATTTTTGAAGAAATGCTATATTTTACAGTTTGATATGCAGCCAATTTAGAAGTGAATTTCAGGCCTTTGCTGTGGAGGAGAAACAAACCAGAGTCACAACTCAAAGCTTCAGCAAACACATAGAGCTTCTTTGTTGCAATTTGGACCCAAACGGTGCTTCATGGATGCCAAATTCATCTAAAGTCGACCCAGATTTTATAAGTAAACTGATTTATGATGCTAAAAGCATTAACATAAGCCTCCGATGGCGGTTAATGGTGCATGCAACAGAGTATTCAGACCGATCGATGGCACTTTGAACTTCTGTCCTCCTGTTTTTATGCATCAGTCTTATGTTTTCTCTCCATCTATAAACCAGGGAATTTATCCAACACAGTTGCTCGTGTTTGTTTTGTTGGACCGAACATTCAGCCAGGAGAGTTAATGCCCCAACTGTCACCGAGCATTGTCATGCACAACATGAGCAGGACGCCACCCAAACCAACTCATCCAGCCTTTTAGCTCCGTTACTGCTGGCACCGCTGACTGTTGAGGAAGATCCAGATGAGAGCTGTTTCCAGAGGAAATGATGCCTTGGACGACCTCTGGTGATAAAAAAATGATGCATTTGATCTTCACCTTTTGCGTAATCAGAGTCAACCAGGGAGAAGCTTTTCATTTTAAAAGATATTACCGCATAGCTCTGTGAAGCTGCGTCTTGTCTGCACCACACGGAGTCATTTTGGGTCACTTTGACTTGTTGGCGCAGCAGATATTAACCTGCAGCTGCGTGTTTTCTCTGATTTGTCGCTGCGGCTCCTCGCTGTCCTGTCACTGGATGTGCTCGCTGCACGATGAGCCCAATCATGGAGAGAGCGGCTTGATTTCACACCACTTATCGCCACGGCGGCGGAGGAGAGCACGTCTGACTCATGACCAGTGACTGCAGGGAGAGGGGAGTGTTTCATCCCCGTCAGAGTTAAATGTCAATGACACTGCTGCCCAAGATGCACCACTCAGCCTGGGAGGCCACCATGTCTATTAACGTCCACGTCATAGGGGGGAGTACAGTCAGACCCCATGAGACGCCCACACAAAACGCCCAGCAGCGACTGACAGTAAACGACTTCCTGTGTAAACCAGCGAGCCGTCGTCCCAAACAAGAGCTCTGACTCTCCTCTCGTTTCCCTGAACGTCGTCTTGTTCGGTGGTGGGAGTGTTTTCACACACGGCTGGTTTCAGTGTGAGCCGTGTTCGGTCCTCTACAGAAACCATCGTGTCCCTAATTTCCAGAGATGCTTATCTTATCTTCTCCGCTGTATTTCACTCTCATTACCTCCTCTCCCTATCTTTCCATCCCTCCTCCTCCTCCTCCTCCTCTCTTGTCATTTTGAAGCCACACTCAGGCTTCAGTGGGTGTGACGGGTCACCGAGTTCAGACGGGAGGTGCCGCTGATCTTCCGGTGAAAGTAAATGTGGCTTTTTCCGTGCGATCAGAATGTCACATCGGTCTTCACAATTAGCGTCATTATGCAGACCCCCCGCTGACAGAAACGAGAGGGGGGGACGGACGGATGAAAGACTGGAGAAAGAGGTGGGAGAGAAACAAGCAGCAGAAAAACAGAGATGGGAGGGAAGCAGCAAGTTTGAATGAGAAAAACATGTTTTTAATGTTCATGTTTTAAGTTTTCTCTATTTCCTTTTTAATTTTGCACAACGAAAACCCAACTGCCTGCACGGTTATTTGTGATCATCTGCTGCTGATGAGCTGAACCACATTTGCATTGAAAGATTAAACCATTACTTCCTGTTTTATGTCAAGAACTTTGAATAAAACTGACTTAACATAGAAATAGAGGGTCAGGGGCCGAAACTATACCACTGACTTCTCAGAACTGACAAAAGAAAAGCTGCGAGTCTGCGAAGTTTTCCTGAGTGAACTCTGCCATTCAGGTTTTCCCACAACTTTAACCATGTTGATATTTCACATACAAAAGCTTTAAAATAACTCAAGAAGTTTTATAATTGGAGAGGTTAGTCCTCTTTTAACACTGATGTATAATGTTAGTTACATTTCTTATATTTTGCTTCTATTTTCATGCCATTCACAGTCTCAGCAGAAGTGATGTCTGTGTCTGAATTACAGGGTGCAAAGTACACGATGATCCCCGGTTGCACTTTGCATGATCATTAAAAGAAAAGAATGCAAAATAAGTTGTTTTTCTTG
>JAPZDV010000009.1:4372516-4385502 GCA_029814665.1 Acanthurus lineatus
TTTTTCCCATAAAGTAATAAAAAATGATCAATTTTAGAGTTCTAAAAAAACATTATTTTTATGTGAGTTGTAGTTATTTTTGGTGAACCATTGAAGCCGTGTTTGCTCAGCGTCCTCAAGTCTTTAATCACATCGAGGCTGCCAGGTTTTGTATCCTTGCATCAGTCAGATTGGAAGCAAACTCAATCTGACCTGCTCTTTTATCAGCAGGAGAAGTTTTGAGATCCATTTCATTGTTTAAAAAGAAAGCGTCTGGCACTGAATCCAAAACAACATATCAATAATTTAGCTTTCTGGGATGATAACGATCGGATACAAGTCAACATGTCCGGAGCTGCTCTCTTGGCTTCTGCCCAGTGTGTCCGTGGATGTGCTGATCCCATTTTCTGAACCAGTGTTGGCAGTGATGCTGACGTTATGAAGTGAATCAGGTATCGGCCACAAATGACAAATCAATATTCAAATTAAAATCTGAAATTCAGTCTTTCTGCTCTCATTAGAGTCACAACAGGCTGGCAACTAAGATGTTAGTGTCGCAGCAATCGATCGAGGATCCCAGTGAGTTTTAATTAGGGAAAAAGAGCGCCCATTCTTAATATCTGGCAGTTACCTGAGTTTATATTGGGATTTTTAATTGCTGTGTCCCAAATAGTGACCATAAAGCCCCATGTGTGACCTTGAAACGGACTCTTCAGTTGTTTCCTACAAACACTTGAGATATTTAATTTTTAAAAACATGCAGTGTAACTTTAATATCAGCGCCGGCAGAGACAATCTAAACTTAAAACTGACACCATCTTCACTCCGGCTCTGCACAAACATCACTTATGGGTAAAAAAAAAACAACAATATACCAACAATATAATCAGTTCTGCAGCTCCAAAAATGCAGAACTGCTCCTTTAAGGCACAGCTGAAGCTGGTAGTGTGGTCTTTACATTATCAGCCAGCCAGGAGTCAATGATGATGGATTACATTGCAACACTGGGCCCGTCCTGTTCTGATCCCTCCAGCCTCTGCTGCTCGCTGGCTAACACGATCCTTTTACCTTCAGCCTTAAAATAAGTCTGACATTAAACACAAGCTCCTTAAGAGACAGAAACTGAGTCAATATTCAGTTTAGGCTGCTCTTTTTTTTTTATCACAGGTATCCAAAGGAGGCTAAAAGATGAAAGCAGGTTGGCGATGCAGGTGAATCACACAGGAAGTCAGAGCAGAAGTCATAGCTGAACAGAGGAGCATTGAAATGAAGTGTGGTAATCGATGAGGTCCCTCCCAGCAGAGGTGAAAGCCTCTCTGTCTTTACAGCCGCTCTCCTGTAAACTCCATTAAGCCTAATAATTCTTCAACACACAATCCAGGCCTGAACACAATGGACCTGGTCGGAGTTCAGCCACGGGGATTTAATTCACGGCCTCACTCAGGAGAAGTGTTTGTCCTTTCGGTTGCCGATTAGTTTCTCGCTCCTCTCTGTCCTCGTTGTTTTCCATCCCCCTCCCTCTTCTAATCCCTCCCGGAGCATAAATACCAGCAGCGGCTGCCATCCTTTGTGCCTTATCGCCGCATGTGCTGTCTTGTAAAATATTATTGACTGGCGTGGTAAACTTGCATTAGGGTGCAATAATAAATATGCTCGTATGTTCCATAAAACTCCCGAACTCGTCACATAAAACGGCGGAATTTGTTTAATGTGACATGAAATACGTCGGGAACGTGAGGATGTTTAGGGAAGGTGGCTTGGCATGCAGGTAGTGGAGGGGAGTACATGAGGCCATAATGATGAGGGAGGCAGCTGTGTGTGTGTGTGTGTTTGTGTGTGTGCTGAAACCCCTCCCTCCTCATACTGAGTGCCAACCCTGTCGCTAACGCAGCAGCCCTCTGCATTATTTATCCCCGCAGCAGAACAACCACTTCTCGGCAGCGGAGAAAGTGCACACCTTGCAACTCAAAGACCTTTTTCCTAAACTTTACTCCCGTCTTCTTCTTCTTCTTCTTCGTTCAATAAGCCTCGGGGATAAAAGGCCTCATTCTCCTGTTTCTCCCTGAAACCCTCGAGCTCCCTTTCTGCTTGGGTTTGATCATAAAACGCCTGCTAAATTCAACCATAATGGATATTGATTTGTCAAGTAATAACACGAGATCACAATAGACAGCTCATGCGGGTGCCGTGTAACCTTGAAACTTGGAGCCACTTCACGAGAACTCATAAAATTCGTTGGCTGACTGTTACGTTTAACATTTCAATTTACTCCTCCGTGCTTTTTTCCACTTTATGTTTCACCTGCCAGCGAAGCAAATGGAAAGAGCAAGAGAAGTATCTTATTACCTGCTTATTCTGTAATGGAAAAATACAAGAGGGGGGTGACAGAAGAATGTCATCCAGCGAATATGAATGCAGATCTCAGGAGCATTTCCTGTTTTGTGTTTTTTGTGTGGGGGGAATATTCCTGTTTTATAATGGCGCATAACCTAAACCACTGACAAAAAAAAGGTAATAGCAAAGTCAGCATGCAGCATCCTGATGAAAAAGCTCTTCAGGAGGCAACGTCCAATCTCAAACAGGCCGTAATATTACAAATGCAATGTTCTCATCTTCTGCTCGCTCTGTTTATCGATTTTTGAACAGAAAATGGCCTGCCTGCTTCACTGAATCAGCGCAAATAATGAAAAAGATGTTTGAACAGGGGCCAACGTGGCGAGATATCACAAAGCTCTTTCCTACGCTACGTACGGCTCTGCTGTGTCAGTAACACTGAGAAGTCGCATTTCTAAATACGACGGTGCACTTCGGGGTATTTTGATGGCTCGGACGCTACATGGAGGGAAGCAGATAAATGAGGGGGGCCGGTGGGGAAAGAGAGCACAAAGTAAAGAAAAAGATAGCATCCTCTTTCTGGAGCTGTAAGCTGCCAGACGTTTGGCATCGCATCAGCCGGCCGTTTGCAAAGCAGCGATAACAAAGTTGCATTGTATGCAAGAAAAGCGAGAGGAGTTCAGAGCTCTGGAGTCCAACACGAGGAGCAAAACCTCAGGCAAAGTCAGATATTCAGAGATATGGAACTTCTCATAGTTTATGTGAACTTATAGTTAAATTCTCTGCATCAAACAGGTGGTTTGTGGATGGTCGGAGCCAACGACTGACCTTTTAAACATGATAGGAATTTAAGCTAATATTATATCTGACTCCTTCTCTGTGGGAGGCGATGCACAGCGGACAGGCGAGGTCGCGCCATGTTTGCAGCTCCAGGCTTCCAGACGTTCACGCTCACAGCTGTGAATGCTAATGAAACGTGTTTTGTTGGTCAAAAGGCATTTTAATTGGCAGCAGAGCTCGGCGTGCTCTCACTCGCAGGTCAGCTGTTAGACCTCTGCCGTGGGAAGGAGGAATCTAATGTGATATTGGCAGCAGCTCAGATTGACTCCTCTGACATTTTATACAAAACACTGCTCAGATTTTAATAACAGCAGCAACGAGGAGAGACGAGAGCAGCACAAAGTGGAATCAATGTGAACAGAAACTTTTGTTATTCTGTTGTCGAACAAGCAGGGAAAGTTGGAGCAGCATAAGTTTATTTTTCTTCTCTTCTGACCAAAGTGGCGGCAGGGGGACAAGCTGAAAACACCTCGCTGATTAATTATCACATTTTAGATTTATGTTAAGGTGGAAGCAACCAGTTACATTTTTGCACACACAGCAGAAAAGGAGCATCTTCAGCGCAAATATCTAGTCATTCTTCTTGTCATCTGACAGTCTGAAGGTCAACATTTATACATCTTTTAAAAATATTTGATCTCCAGCAGCTTCTGAGGGAAATATCTGGCACTTCAGCTGCTAAAAGTTCTATTATGTTGACCAGCTTTGTCCGATTTTATGGCAAGAAATAAAAAAAAATTCAACCTTTGGTAATGTAATATTGATATTATTTAGATATTGACAGTAAATATGTTCTTAGATGATGTTGTTGTATAATAATACAATAAAGTAAGTGTGTTTGCTTTTTAAGCACAGCAATGTCATTTTCTGCACTTACTTACAGACTGTTCTAGCGGATCTAATATTTGCCTTTGACTAATTAGTCATAATCTCCATATTGATGGTAATCACATGATTATTAAGTATCCCAACAGTCCAATAGTAATCCCTTTTCTTGTTCTATCATTTTTCCATATAACTCAGCTTTCATATATAAATGTAATGTGTCATGTTAGTTCATGAGACAACCTGTGTTAGGATTTGGTGTTATACAATTAAAAATACCTTGATTAAAAGGACACTTTTGACATTTGAATGAGCATTTAACTTACAAATAAAAACACTGAACCCATTTGTAAAAAATGCTGAGATACATATTTCATGTATTCAATCAGCTTAAATACACAGAAATGTGCTTTTCTGTCCAGATCTCCCAGCAGTAACTTAAAGCTTTTTTTTGCATTAAACAGTAACCTGCTGCTGCTTCTTGAAGCAAATTGATGAGAGCGGTGAAAGCAAACCAAAATAGTAAAGTTGCAAAAAAAACAAATCAATGAGCTAAAAAATGCTAAAAATATTCTGCAGCTGAAATGAAGGCTCTGCAGAGTCGGATGATAAATTGTTTTTTTTTGTTTGTCACAACAAGCTACACCTTTTGCTTTACAGGTAATAATTTGATCACTTGTTTACATGGAAATAATGATTTTTCACAGCTTTAACATGAGAAGATAACACCTCGCATCACAGCAGATGATGTTGACAGCTAAAAAAAAAAAAGAAAAACTCAAAGAACAGCTGGAAACGTTTAACTGGCATTAATTAAGTGCCACCTGAGCTCAGGTTGTCACAGCCTTGTTTACTGCCGCCGCCTCCTTTTATTGACACAAACGACAACGGGGATAAATTTCAAATACAATCAGTGATATTCAATAAAACACAGATTCACTTTGTTACAGGTGCAATTTACCTGTGAGAACCAATCCTCTCTCTTTACCGCTCTATTTTTTCTCAAGCACAGCAGTGTTTCCTGCGATATTCTACATTTTCGGACAAGTTTGAGAGCTCATTACCTTCCCCCGGCTGACAGCTCTACCTGAGGCGGCAGATCAGGAAGGAAGTGAGAAAGAGGGAGAGACAGAGGCAGGGTCAGCGGCGAGGATTTGTGAAATAACACAACCTCGCTGTCAAGGTTTTGTTAGTGTCTTTGTCATCCGCCGGCTAAGGAGGAAACCTTTGTGTCTCGCTGAGGTCTCATGGGATGTCGACCAGACCTCGGACCTGTCTGTCAGACATCATCAGCCTTGACAAAAGACCCGACAGACGGACGATTAGTGTCCTCCTGAGAGCTACTCTTCCCCTCCATGACAAAGCCAGGGGCAAGAAGGATGTTGATACTTCGGAGCCTATTGCCTGGAAACCAGAAAAAAAATGGGAAAAAAAAGCCATCAGAGGAGCAACACTGGAGTCCAACCTGTGCTTTCGTCACTCACAAATGTTTAATGGAAGCACAAATGACTGATGGGTAATTACACTTAACGCTGCAGTCCTCGACCGATTAGCCAGCGAGGGTTAAATGGAACATTTGGATCTCTGGAGGGGGTTTGAACGGCGAATAAAAAGTTATTAGGTCCATGTCAACATGTTGTTCCTGCTAATGAAAGTGTGTTCTGCGCGGTGAAGTTTTGGTTAGCTTGCGAGAGCTTCAGCGTGATGAATGAGCGTTGGACCACCACCCCATGAGACCTCGGTTGTATTCTCCTCTCTGCACTTTGGAGGACTGAAAAAAAACCCACAAACCCTTCCACATCTCGTACCTGCAAACTAAGAGTGACGGTGCCATGAATATTTATCTTGCTGCCCTCTTCACTTACACTCCGACAGCCCTTATCATGTCATTTATATTGTGCTGATGCGTTTCTGTCGGAGGCGCCTCGGTTTAGCACAGGTGAATGAACCCGTAATGTGGCACTTCATATTCCTCCAATCGGCTCCGCCTCTGTGGCAGCGTGGCGTTAGCTGGTCGATCAATCATGTCTGTGAAAAGCATCCATGAGGAGGCCGGTGTCAATAAAGGAGGAGGAGCATGAAATGAGAAACGCATGCAGTCCGGCAGAGGAGGAGCAGCTGCTGGAGGTTCACTGTGACTTTCACTACACTGTCAGTGATAAACAAATGGTTTGGTTTAAGTCCCTCAAAATTAAAGTTTTTTTCCAGAATTTTAAGTATTTCTGTCTCGGTTCAAAGGTTATAAACAGTCCCAGACAATCAATTTAAAGGATTTGGTGCAGAAAACATTGATTAATAAAAATCTATACCAACAGTTGCCTTCAGAGCTCACAGTGCAGTGCAGACAGAAGAGATGGCATTTCTTAGTTTGGCACAAATCTTATTTTTGAAGATTTAAGTGCCTTTTAATCTTATTTAAAACACTTCTATTGTAATTGTTCAATAAGTGACCACCCCAAAATGTTTTTGCATTATACTATTATGCAAACAATGTGAAAACTTTTTGGTTCTTTGAGTTTCCTTCTTTTATTTTAATGTTGTTATAGTTTTAAGATCTGATTATGTTTAGGAGCAGAAAACACTCAGTCGAGGTTTGGAAAACAGCATAATTATTATTTTGGCCTAAAATATCCTGTTTTGTTGCCACAAACACAGCTGCAAAAAGTCCCTACATTATTATTATTATATAACCCAGGCTTGTGTCGGTCCAAACAGGAAGGAATAGATCATGAGCCGAAGTCTTCTGCTTTGCTGATGTTCTTTTTTCCTTTCTGATGAGAAAATCAGTGTATTTACATGTAATCTGAACTATGAATCGTGTTGGTATTGATTTGATATGAAATGCATGAATTAAATGAAGAGAAGGGTGGGGTCAGTATTTACTTTAGCAATCTGACTGCGTCTACATATGAAGCAGATTAATGCAAAGTATTAATGAACAAATCTCACAGTAAAATATCAATTAAATTTGCCTTTAATTCCCATAAACGACAGACTCTGGCACTTATTAGTGTCTTTAATGCTCTGACATATTTTTTATGTGTATTTTTAAAAACTTTTTTTTTAAAAATCTGAGTTGTTAAGTCACATTTCTAAAGCGATGTTGACAAAATCAAAATGTTCCAGCATCCCTTTCATCTTTTTTTTTTTTTTTCTGCAGTGAGAACGAGGTACAATCAACATTCAGGTCAAATGACTCTTCAGTAGTCGGGGGTGTTTATCGCCTCCAGCTCAGATCAGCAGGGATGGAGACATGACATCTGGCTGGACAGGCTCATTTTTACCCCTTTTCCTGGTGTGCGATGAATTTGAACATTGCAGTCTGAGAACAGCTTGCAATGGAGATTTTGCTCTTTGTGAGACAGCAAGGAGAGAAAGGAGAGAAAGGAGAGAAAGGAGAGAGAGAAAGCTCCTGATTCCTGCTCCTCCTCATTTTTCTCTGGTTGCTTTGCTAACTTTGCTTACAAGTACTGTAGGAATCTTGGAGACGCTTTCAGCGCTGCTATATGAGCTTTTCTTTAGCAGATGACGAGCTTATCTGCAGCATTTTGATGCACAGCTTGAAATAAAAAGATGAATCATATCGAAGTTTAAGTTAAATATTTTTCAGGAGCAGAAAAGGCATCACAGTCTCAGTTTCAGTCACTTCCCTTCAATCACTCACTGCAGGATCAAAGTGGATGGCTGTTTTGGTGATTACTATTCATGAGACTCGTTTACATGTATGCATGTGTGACACACACACACACACACACACACACGCACACACACACAGACACATACATACATACTTCTCAAATAAGCTGCACTTTGCAATTTTCAGTCCATCTATTATTCATTCAGTAAATGCTTCAAAGCCATTTGGTGGCTCCTGCTGAAGTCGTGTTGGTACAGAAAGACATTAGCGGAGGAAGAAGAAATGTATTGTTATCACACACACACACACACTCACTTTTATCACACACACAGATTTATGTAATGTCTGGATGTGTTTGTTGGGCTGGTGATGGCAGAGTGCTCTCTTCCTTTGAGTGATCACATTGGAAATAAACCTCTGTTTTCTGGACCTGTTGCTTGTGTCAGTGGTCTCCACAGTTTCTTGGTTTTCCCTGATTGCCCCCCCCGCCCCCCCAACATCAGATGTGCACAGTTCAAAAGCTGAAGGCCACTGCAGACAGAAAGGTAGCTAATGTAGAAATGAAGCAGAGTGCCTCTCCGGCAGCTGTCATTTATTGCCGGACTCAAACACAATTTACAATAAAGCCCGTGGCCTTCAGGGCCGTGTAAGTGCGTGTGTCTTTTAGTGTGTGCATTTATCTGAAAACATGAAAACATCAAAGTTTGAACTTAAATAAATGGCTCTAAACTTAACTGATGCAACTCAGGTCTGAAATCATGTTATTTTAAAAAGGACAGAATGAAGCACATGTAGTTTAGATGTGAAGTGATGATACTGTAAGTGTGTAAATAAAAGAAGATTTCAAAATAACAGTCATATATTCAAGGTTTAAATACAAAAAGGACGGATGAATCAGCTGATGCTTTTACATCAAACTATAATAATGTAAGAAAACATATTGTAGCTCATCATGATTCAAGTGCATCTAATTTCCAAACTGATGCTTTTGGCTAAAAACAGGTTTGTCTTCTTCTTCTGCGTGGTCTTAAGTTTGTCATTATTGTGTGCAGTAAGCAGGTGTTTCTGCTGCAGTGTCGTGTTTGTGGTGCGTTTCTGTGCATCAGGATAAATGAGTCATCACTTACGAGTCCTGTCTTTCTCTCTCTCTGTGTCTCCTCTCAGGTCTTCACCAGGTATGGGAAGTGCTACATGTTCAACGCTGCAGAGGAGGGGAAGACGCTCCGCACCACCATGAAGGGAGGGACAGGAAACGGCCTGGAGATCATGTTGGACATCCAGCAGGACGAGTACCTGCCGGTGTGGGGGGACACAGGTATGTCAGGAGCAGCTTTACATTAAACAGATCAGAGTTTAAACATGAAACTCTGCTTCCCAAATCACGTCATCCTCTTCCACTCTGTTCTGCTTCAGTCCCTCTGAAAAAGTTTCATGTTTAAATTTATCCCAGCTGAGGAAACGCTTTAATATCACAGCCTGAAAGTGAAGAATTGAGACCATGATGGGAATCAAATAAAAGTATTTAAAATTTTATTTTCCCAGATTGTGTCCCGCACCGAGCCTTTGGGCCACATGTATTTTTATTCCCTTTTATTTAATTTAGCCATAATTAACATAGAAATGATTCAGTGTCCTCCTGATGAAATCACTTCAGGGACGGCTTCACACCCAGAAACACTTATTAAATTTTAAATCAAATAACGCTCCAGAAATGTGCGAGATATTAAAATGTGTGAAATGATCTTTATCAGCTTTGTTTTTTTTTCTTTTTTTAATCCGATGGCCCTAAAACAGCTAGAAATATCTTTCTGAATATTAGACATCACACCTTATTGTTATTGCTTTAGTTAACAGTAAACAACTGGAGTGTTAGTTTTTATTTCTGCTCCTTTAATCACTGAAAGGTGGATTTTTTAAAACACCGGCACCTTTTTTGTAATCCAGCTCAAGCAGCTCTTGTAACACTGTTGACATGGATCTGATTGGCCTGTTATGTTTCCTCTCAGTCGGACCGTAAACAAACGTTCTCCAGACATTGACAGTTGCTGCACGTCCAGGTCTGGCCGACTGTGGGGATTTTTTTTTTTCCTTGAAGCACTCAGACTTCTCAGTGATCATAATACATATTCAAGCCGAGCTCAGGAGTCTCTTTATTATAAAGTAGTGCGGCTTTATGTCATCTTCCATACTGATGGGCTTGTTAGAGATCTTCTTTATGGTTTCGGTTTTAGTGTTTTTTTTGGGAGGCTCGCTGTGTGAGGCTGGCTCGCTCTCGTCTGGGAGTTCCCAGAGCAGCTTGACGAGCTACAAGCAGCCCTGCAGATGGACATTATTCACTCTGGGCTCAACTTAAAGGAGATCAATCATGGATCGTCCTCAAGTCAGCCTCCTATCAGTCCTCCTTCATGTTCGTCTTTGGACAGCAGGTCCCTCAGCTTCCTGTCCTGAGCTTTTCTGGTTTTTATTTCCTGTTAAAACAGGCTGTGCTCTGGCCACCACCCTGACAGCATGTGCAGCTTCATCTCCCAGCATGCTCGAGTTTCCAGTGCCCTTGTTTATCCCCTGCGTGGTTTAATTAGCCCAGATAAGCTGAGTCAGCCTCAGCGGGAAGCACCGCGTCTCCTCAGCCGAGCCAAGTCTCCACACTGTGCAGACATGATGGGCACACACTGCACAGGGGACTTTTCCTACCAATTACCTGAGTTTTTTTCCCCCCCGTCCAACCCCCACACCGTCTCAGCTGCCGTGTTTTTACTCGTTGTCCATCATCCAGAGGCCTGCAGCCATTCTCTGGGGTTTCGATTAGCACACAGCTCCGTTCAGGAAGCTGGAGGGGAGCCATGACACTCCTCCCCACTTCATCCTGATGGACAAACATAGAAAAAACAGCATGCTCCAGGGTGTGAAAGAATGAACAAGACAGATATAACTTTGAGAGTTGGGTGAAAACAGGTGGTCTTGTTGCCTTGGATACCAAGCTTCCTCCTGCTCTGTGATGGAAATAATAAATGCACTGCATGTGTCCGTCTGTTACACTGCCGCTGACCAGCACGCATTTCCTCAAGTTGACCTTAAATATCTGCACGGAGGGAAAAAAAAAAAGAGATATAAATCTGAGCGATAAATTCTAAATCAAACACCGTTTTGGAAGTTGTGTGTTTTTCGCCTTCAGATATTTGATTAATTGGATTCTGGCTGAGATGGAGAAGAGTTCAAAAGTGAAACCTTGATTTCAACACATGCAGCGCAGCTCAGTTAAAACATTTCAGCCTCTCTGAGCTTTGAAACGGAAAAACACATGCTTTATCTTTGTAATTGCTAATTTGCTACGAGTGTTAACTTAAAGGAAATTAAAAGTGGCTCGCAGCACGTCCATGCCGGCCAACAGCGTGTGTGCACCTTTTTTAAAGACGTCTTTTATGTGCATTATGGAGGCATTCTTAGTGAGTTATACTGCTCCTGCTTCTCCCAGTGCATCCACTTGTTGTCTTTGTTGAAAGTAATTTTTCAGGTGAACTAATTTTGACCATTTAGCTGATGTTTTAGGCATCAAACAGACTTCTTTAATACCAGACTCATCAAGCAGTGTTAATATAAGTCATGTATTTACTCTCTCAGCGCCCGAAATGGACACAAAATGTTTGCAATGTGGAAAAAATGCTTTCAAACAAGACACTAAAAGTCCCAGCTCCTCTGATATGCACAGCATTATTTATTAAAATTGTTCACTTCACAGAGATTTTTTTGTTTTTGATTGAGGGAAAGCTCAGATAAAGAAACCAAACCTGAAAATCCAACGTTCATAGTTCCTAAGCAACAAGCTGCTTTGCTCTCATCCACTTTGTCTTTTTTCAACAGAATCTTTGATGAACGTATTCATTGCCATTGATGTGCATGTAGATTTTTAGTTATTAAACTCTGAAAAATGAGAGGCAGATTTGTTTCATGAGCTATTTTAATGTCCACACTTTGTTCAACTGTTTTGTGTCTCGTCACCAGTCTGAGTTTTATCTCTATCTTGTTTTACTGTTTCCCATCAGTGAGCCATCCGTCATTTCAGATCTCTGCTCCATGTTTATGTGGCGACTGGGTGAAGAAAGCCCCGACAAGCGTTTGAGTGCGGTTCTAAAATCTTGAAATGCGTCTGCGCTCTTCGTGTCTGCTGTTATTAAATCAAAGTGACGGTAAAAAAGCACTCTGGGAAACATCTGAGAGAAGCAAAGGGATGTTTGTGCAACACCAGGTTGAAACAAGTGCAGAGTGGAAGTGTGAAATCCTTGATCCTTTTATGTCTCCTACTTAATGTCACTTCCCTTTGTGGTGTTTTGGTCATTGTGATGTTCATCTGTGTGTGTGTGTGTGTGTGTGTGTGTCAAACTATTGCTTTTACTTCTCGAAACTTCAAGTTGTTCTTCTTTTAGTGCAGCAGACAGTTTCTTACGCTGCCTGGACAAATGGCTGCATGAAATAACTGTTTAATATTTTAACTTTATCCTTGAATGATGCATTTTTAATTCGTGCTGATGTTGGTGAACTTGAGCTGCACTGTGAAGAGTGACACAAGCTCGCTGTGGACGCAGCGCTCGTTTCCTGCTGTTAGGAGGACATTTTCTGTCATTTTCAGCCTTGTTGTCAATTGTTTATCAGCATAATAATGTTTTGTGAGAATAGAAAAGCCCTCAGTTTGTGAATTCAGCTGACATTGACGTGTATTTTTGCATGAAAATGGGCCTCATCTAAGTCTGAAAACATTTGAAGTAATAAATATAAAGTATAACATTTTGCCAAACAAGAAACTAAAAGTGTAAAGAAGCAGCTATCGAGGTAATGAATATGATGTGAAAGTTTCATGTGATGATGTGAAGGTGGCAGCTGATCAAGCTGGAACATCTGTCCGTCCACTTTGACAGCTGCAGCAACTTTCAATGGAGCTTGTGTCTGTACACGTCTGCACTGTGTTTATTTACTACAAAGTGTTTCATTCACTATCTCTAAGTGCTCAAAACTTAAACTTTAATATATAAAACACAATTTTTGACCAAACCCGACCTGCCTGTTCCTGTCCTCTTCAAAAACCAAGCCTTCACACTATCCAAAACCTTGAAGCAACCAGATTTTCACCTGAGAAAAGGTGTTTTTTTTAATTTCCTTTTTACATTTAATGCATTTTCTACTCGAGTCGACCCTCTTCTTCCTCTCTTATTCAAAGCAAACACAAGAAACTTGTGCTCTAGAAAATGGACCGGACTCAGTGAATAGCTCCCGAAGCTTAACAACAACCTTGCAACCTGCCCTACGTAGCCAAAAGATGAATATATTTTAAACAAATCAATATCACCTCAGGTCCCGTTCATTCGGACTCTAAGAGATA
>JAPZDV010000009.1:4389314-4415391 GCA_029814665.1 Acanthurus lineatus
TTTTGCAACGACGACTCTTATCACCGTCCTGTTCTTGTTGAGTTTATTGACTTTTTTTTTAAGTCTCACACCTAAACATTAATGTGGCAAAATCAAAAGACATGACAGTTGATTTTTGGAACAATCCTCCTGTCATTTCTCCAGTGGTGAGTTTGTACAGAAGTACAAATATCTGAGCACTTTCACCAATGAGAAGCTGCACTTTGAGCGTCATGTTGATGCTGTGTGTAAAAAAATCCTCCAGCGTTTGTATTTTTATCTTAAACTTTGCAGTTTTTATCTTGATAAGACTTATTTGAAAATGATTTATTGTTGTATTATTAAATCGGTCTGACCTTTTCCCTTGTTAGTTGGTAAACTTTGCTTAAGCAAAAGTACAAAAACAGACTTTGGGGTGTTGTGTAGATGTGCTGTAAATTGCAGGTACAATCCTGACTGAAAACATCCAAACTCTACAAGCTGAGGATCTTAAATAAGTTGGAGTCTTTGCAGACCGCTGCCACCTTCTGTCAGAGGAGTTTAAGCCGCGGTTACAACCTGCAAAGATGCAGAACAAACAGATTTTCAAAAATGATTTTATCACTGCTGACATTGGTGTTTTAAATGTATAAATGACTTGTGATGATTTGGCAGTATTTTATTGTTTGTGGTATGTTTTGCATATTGTATGTATTGTTTCTTGAAGGTTGTGCCCCCTGCTGGCTGGTACAACAAACTGCCCCTTGAGGATTATAAAGATAACACTGAACGTTGAAACTTAAACCATGAACCTCACTTGTTGGACTTCAAAAACTGTTGGGCAGTTTTTGAAGTTTTCTGTAACTTTCCAAACCCGACAAGTTTGCATTCACTTCCTGCAGCAGCTGTCCAGATGTTGGAAGGTTAGAGAGGAAGCCAAAAACATCTCTCTCAAACTCTCTTAATTTCTTCTGTACAACACAACTTCTGTCACTTCTTCTGTTCATACAGCTGACTCCAACACTACCGATGCTTTTCAGGAACAATCTTCTAAACATATTTAGATGGTTATTGTGTTTGGGCTCCTACAGTGACACCAGCTTTCCTCTGTGCCTTTGATTTTTCACTGCTCTGACAGCTGTTAACACTGCTGCCCTCTGATGTGTCTACAGTCACGTTCAGTCTGTTTTCTTTCCTCGGTTTCCTCATTAGAAAACAGACAGCTCGAATCAAGCGCTCTGACTGGCTCTTAGCCACGTTATAATCACTGTATATAACAGCATTGACTTCTGATTCTTTTAAAACTGTTTTGTAGCAATTAGCATGAAGGTTGCTGTGTATCTAAGCAACACAGTGAGACATTTACAGCTACAGTTATATTTCTCAATTTTCACTGTGACAAATGAAAACATTTAGGATCAACCTCAGCCTCTGTGATGGACTAAATATGCATGTTATTGAAGAATAAAGTTAAATTTATTTGATTCTTTCATCATTTTGAACACATTTCTTTTAAAGACAAAACCAAAACTTGAATATTAAATGAGCCTCTGCTGTTTGTATCACAGTCTGGTGCTTAAAACTCTTTGTTACAGAACTGTATTGTTGAACAAACACCAATAAAAACACACTAAAGAGCCACTCAGTTGCACCGGGTGACATATTCCTTTTATCTTAATGAACAGCTCAAGTATTAGTATCCATATAGTTGTGCAGACGTCCTAGTGCATGCTCACTTCCCTGCTTACACTCTTTAATGCTTGTTTGCAATGAAGGAATGTGTCACCCGGTGCAACAGTGCGGCTCTTTAATGCATTTTGGATTGTGTTTGGAAAAAGAAAAAGAAAAAAAAAGTGGTTCATTATGTAAGATGAAACTCTGCTGCGGCTGCTAATGGAGCAACAGTCCAACAAGTGTTATAAAGACGGATCGTTGGCTATGATGTGTTTCGCTTTTACACGCCACATTAACGCTTACAGCCAACATACGTGACTAATCTCGATCAGTGGAATTAAGTCATAAAACTGCAAATGATACTTTTAAGCACTTTTGGCTGATGGCATTTTTTTTTTCTTTTCCTTGGTTTGGTCTTAATTGTGATTTAAAAAACCATAAAATCCTGCTGTTTTGGAGCCTGACGTGACCGCGTTTGGATGAGAGAGCCGAGCAGTGAAGGATTTACAATTCTACTGTGTCATGACTGTGTCAAAGAGGAAATTAAAAAAGGGAGGAGTCATAAAGCCGGACAGTGTGAGATGAGACATGAAGGACATTAAACTCTTCAGTCACAAACTCTACAAGTACAAGAGCTTCATTATTCACGACAGGATGTCACATTTTTTTCCAGGAGAGGTGAGAAACTGCACAGGATTATGTGGCTCACATACATCCGAACATAAAAAGCAATCTCTTATCAGTGAAACTGATTAACTCTTTTATAGATTGTTCCTTATATATGTACTATGTTTTTATACAAACACACCAAAAACACATGGGAAAAGTGTGTTTAACTTGTTTATCAGTGTGAATGCATGGAAGATGTCACCATATCAGCACAGACAGATGTTTGATTGATGAGTGTGTCAAAGTGGGTTGATGCTGCTGTGTGTATGTGTGTGTGTGTGTGTGTGTGTGTGTGTGGATTTGTGAGGCCATATTGACTGCAGAGCACCTGGTGGTGTCCAGCTGATCTGCCGACAGGTTTGGGGAGGGGGGGGTTGATTGAATGTCGAGGAGCACAATGCTGAATGTGAGGACTTTATTGATTCCTACAAAGATCCCTCTCTCTTTTCTCATAAATGTTATAGCTCTTCTCTTTTCTTGCCAGTGTGTATATGTGTGTGTATATGTGTGTGCATATGTGTGTGTATATGTGTGTTTACGTGTGTGTGTGTGCATAGGAGTGCTCTGAATGGCAGGATGAAGGTCCTTTCATTTACTTGTCTGACAGCAAGTCTCTCAGTGTGTGTTACAATAAAGAAGATCTTAAAAGCTTGTGGCTTTGAGTCAAAAGCTCATTTGCCCAAAAGGTTGTTTTCTCTAAAAGGGAAATTTGTTTTTTTTGTGTCTCTCAGCAGCAGCATCTGTTCGGTGTTAACAGCATTTTCTTGCATCTCCGCTCCCCAAGAATTTTATCTGAACTCGTTGAAAGCAAAAGACAATCAAGACTTTTTATCTTTTTATTTATTTTTTTCCTCACATTTCGTTTTGTTGACTGAATGAATCATCTAACTGGGCTCTTCCATCTGTGTTTTCCTTCCAGAGGACACGGCCTTCGAGGCAGGTGTGAGGGTGCAGATCCACAGCCAGGCGGAGCCCCCGTTCGTCCACGAGCTGGGCTTCGGCGTTGCTCCCGGCTTCCAGACTTTTGTGGCCACGCAGGAGCAGAGGGTAAGAGTCCCTGTTTTCTACTGATTATAACTTTTTATCATTTATTTTCTTTGTGCTTACCTTTTAGTATCCTGCAGACAGGAAGAGCGTCCTTCTTCTTCCTTTTTTGGTTCAGTTTAGTGCGATTTAGTGCATTGCTGCCTCCTGCAGGTAATAAACAACAACACAGTTTGTCTCTACAAGTGGAAATAATGTCTGTATTTATTTGATCATATAGATCAAAGTCCGATCACAGGTGGAGACGCATTAGGAGACGCATGTTGATATCAGGTGGGAAGGCTGTCCACTTGTGATTGGATCACTCAGGACAGATTGAAAAACCAAGTGGAAACAGGCTCTCAGTGGTTGAAAAAACAGGCCTGATGTGGTTGCATACATGAGTGTGAGTGTGTGTTAGTGGATGAGTTTGTGTCTACATGTGTCTCGGCCCCCTGCGGACCCTCAGACGCCCCCTGTAGTCCCTCGGTAATTGTTGACAGTGATAACTTCCAGTTGCTTTGACCTTGATGGTATTTGAGTGCTTCTCTGGAACTTGGCCCCGTTCAATTATCCTGAAGCTCCTTTCCATCACACACAGGCTGCGTTAAAGGCTTCAGGTCTGTCAGAAACACACAGCTGAAGGTTTTTCATGTTAATAATCCTTTCTCTGTCACTCAGAAGCTCCCACTTCACAGGGCTGTTTTTCATTTCTCCTCTTTTTCATTCAGCTGAAGTCGAACGAGCGGTGAGGGTGTTTCTCCGCTGAGCTCTCAGCTTATGACAGTTAGCAATCAATTTCACCAAGGTTATTAGTTCTGTCTTTCGTTGTCAGTGTTTTTCCTTTTTTTGTTTCAATTTCATTATTGTTCTTCCTCCTCTCTATTTTTCTTTCTCAGCCTCCAAGTGAAGCTTTTTAAAAAATGATCTGTCTGGCTCAACACTGGAAGAGGAGCAGACTGATTTCTGCCAAGATAGATTTATTGTTTTCTCATTTTTAAAAATGGTGCCATGTTTTCTGGCGTATCAATGGGCACATTGTTTTTTGGCAAGCCCAGGCCTTCTGTGAGTGTTTCTGTTCATTTAAACAAGTAAATGCAGAATTTTTGGCCCTTTGGGGGTCAGTGGAAACAAGTTGTGAAAACAACACTGACATACCAGAACATTTTGAATTAAAATGGGGAACTTGTTAGCAACAAGTTCTCTCGTGAAACAGATACCGATATATGACAATATATCTGTTTAACCACTACACAGTCTGCTGTGTTAACCAGCTACTTTCTAACTTTGTGTGCCTGCTCACAGGTGACATGCAGGTACAGAAGGTTTCTGAGGTTTTTTCACAGCCAAAAACCAAACTGTGAGCAGTGAGACTGAAGCAAAACAGGAAAGTAATGAGGAATCACTAAAACGCTTCATAGAGACGAGGAGAACTGGAGAGCGAGAGAAAAGTTTTCTGTCAGTTCACCATCACAGGTGACCCCTTTTAGTAACAGCTAATCTTGATTGGTGCTAAAAAGGTATTGATTACAGCCACTTAAAGTAATCAGGTTACATTCAGGTTTTTTGCAGGAAGAGAAGATGTTTCTATTATGAGGTAAGAGTGGAGAGCAGGATTTCTACAGCAGGAAGTCGATTTTATTGACCTTGTTAACTTGTCACTGGGTTTCTAACCCGGCGTGTGCGTGACAAAGACTTCAGACTCTGCTGAAAGGAAAGTTTTGAGAGCAAGGCTGAAAGAGGAGATCATTACTTGCACTGATGCATCAACTAAATCCAAAACAGACACACAGAAGCCTTTAAAAGATCTACATTTGTCCATTTTCAGCACTAAAGATTTGACTGTTTTGTGAAAGTGAGTCACATTTTGTGCTCATCCATCTTTGCTTTGCAGTGCATGTGAAGCGTGATGGACAAAATGGCAGGAGAGGAAAAAAATCTGGGGCTCAGTGTGTCGCTGTGGAGTCACCTCAGCAGCACACTGGAAGGTGAACAGGAGATCTATTCAGAAATGGTCAGGCCTCCTGGGTAATGAGCCTTTAGGGTCTCCTCCGCCTCATCTGTCTACAGTTCTTTGACTAGTAAGCGAGACGTGGCTTTTTCTCTTCCCGCCCGCCTGCTGCGAACACCCTGCTCCTCCCCCACCAGCCGGCACAGCGGGACACTCAGCAAATTTAGCTCCAGCTAATTAATGCAGAAGTGCACTTTGTATCAGAACTCTGGGAAAATTAAACCCTCCTGCTGTGAGAAGTTCCCACCTGTCTCGTCAGGCTTCATCTTCCTGCAGAAAACCCGGAGGGCACTTTCAGATATGTCCAAAAACAATCACGCTGATAATGACTGGGGTAGAGTATCTGGAGCGAAGAGTTGAGACGGAGGTGGGGGGGGGGCTTTTTTGTGTTCGGCGGCTCTTCGTTGAGTGTACCAATCAGTCAGTGTGTGAAAATGAGTTTGACAAAGGGTTTTAAATGAACTCGTTTTGGCTAATGATATTGGGCGAAGATCAAAGCAACTCAATGAAGTGAGCTGAAGGCACAAAGTACATGCAACGAGCCCTCACACGGCGGTGGCGGCGGCAGGCAATTTTCACATTTAAGCTTTCCAAACATAGAAGTTGGCCCCTCTGTTTGCTTTCAGGATTTTAGCTTAAAAAAAAAAAAAAAAAAAAAGAAGAAGCATGGTGGTCCCTCGGTGGTGGAGGGAGGCATTCTTCATAAGGAATAAAAAAACAAGTCTTCGTTATACCGTTGCTGCTCTGCCGCCTTTTGATTAGAGTTCAGAGTCTTTGTCTTTCAGTTCGGCTCCTGTGCCGCCAAAAAGGAAGAGACAGACTCCCCCAGCAAAGGGCCCTTAATGAAAAAATCTGTATATGTTGAGGTTTAGCTCAAAACCGCCACTCTGCCGTTTCCCTTTTTTCAGCTTATCCAAGCGACGCTAATGCGATGACCTTATTAAATTCACCCTGTTCTCATATCCAACTTTTTAACAACGTCCCTCCCTGACCGAACTGTAAAGGCCTAATTGAAACATTGCTCCGGTATGACAGAGGAACATTGATTAATAACGCCGAGTGGGGCACAGGCCTCAGCTCTTATTAGATAAACCTTAATCAGGTCAGCAGGTCTCAGCACAGTGAAAAGTGATATTGAGCACCTTGGATTACCTGATTACAGAGAAATAATCAGATTCTGGACTCTGTGAGCCACAGCTGACTGTAATTAGCCCAGAACTGAAGATTAGCTGAGGAGTGAAGGTGACTTAAATGTTAAGCATTTGCTGAGACGCACCTTCGTTAAGTCCATTAATAAAATGAGAAGCACCTGGAAGTCGGTATTCATTGCCTGCACTCACTGGTGGCAGAGAGCATTTTTAATTACCACAGGAGACGTTATGGCCAAGAAATGTCCAGGGGCTTTTTGGATGTGAATTATTCAGCCTCCTAGATTGCTTTCTGAATCGCATTTGAATTTATTGTCCTAAGTATTCGTGAAGCGTTTGCATCTGCAGAGCTAGAGCATCAAACTCACTAGATGCAGAGAGACAACGCGGCCTGATTGGAGAGGCAGGGTTTCAAATTCTGTCAGCACTAACAAGCGAACTGTGGCCAAATTTCACCTGGCAGGATGTTGTGTTTGCCTCATCCAAAAAAATTGCTCTTTTGGCAGAGGGAAGCCGCCTCACTTGGGATGCATTGTGATGACAATGAGGGGAACAGGGAAACAGAGGGTGGTGGGTGATGGATGCCGAGTGTGAGGCTACAGAGTCTCTGCGTGTGTGGTGGAGCAGATGGGCCTCCACGCTGCTCGGCCCGGCGTCCCCCGTCCCTCATCTGCTGTCCCAGTCCTCAGAGCCGCAGGAGCAGGAGGAGAACATTTGGAGTTTTTTGTGCTCCCGTCGCGGGGTGATGTGGGATTTCTCTGACAGAGTCTGGCTATCTGTTGAATTGTTTTCTGCACCGCCTGGTTCGTTGCAAAGCTCTTCTGCGTCTCCGTGCTGGCTGAGTTTCAAGGACTGGAGAAGGTGTTTTGGTGAGCTGCTGTCGGGATCTGTGCACATTTCAGGCTTAATTCATGGATTTCCTTTGTATATGTGTCGGTACAGCATGTCTACAAGTCTTCGAAACCCCTTAGAGATATTAAAAATTTATATATATACTTTGCTCTACATGCACAGAAACTGTACTTTTTTGTATGTGGTATTCATTTGAAGGTGGATTGTGCTCACCTGGAAATATTTTGATAAACTGTTAATTATTTTAATATATAAAACACATTTAGATGCATTGCTGGTTGCTAATTCAAACATCTACTATCTATAAGACAAACTACACCCGTTAATATTAAAAAAAAGTTAGTGCAGAGTTTGGATTAAGAGCAGCAGATTTTTAGAAAATCCCTGCCAGCGGCACCTTCTGACTGCCCAACCAGACCAGTCGAAGCGCCTCAGGGGGAGGGAGGGAGGAGAGCTGCTGTAAGAGCCATTAGACCAGCTTGGACTCCGGACTGCTCCTGGCCAAAGTCTGGGTGCAAGAAAATAAAGATGGATGAAATGAGACTCTCGCTGGCCAAGCAACGGGAAAATCACACACTGTTGTTGTGCCGACATCTTTCGCACGGGCGTGTTGCGACCACAACATTCTGGATTAAGCATTTGTGACTCGATGGGCCGTGGAGGAGTCCAACAGAAAAGGAGGAGGAGGAGGAGGACTCTGTGTTTGTTGCTCGCTGTCAAAGTTGATGGACAATGTTTGCCAGAACTTTCCCAAACTTTTAAAACAAGGACAAAAAAAACACAAACACACACCCTGGTAACTTGATAAAGCTTTGAAGTGCTGAGAAAGATTGACTGTACTGCAGTTTTAGACCCTGTTGTCTCATCACTTCTGTTATTCTTTGACTGCTGTGACTGTAGAAAAAGCATCAAACTGCCTTCTGTGTAGTATTAAAAAGGTCTTAAAAGTCTTATGTTTTATCTCATGATCCCTGCAGAAACCCTGGTGTGTGTCTGAGCTTCTTACTAACCCCACATCTCCTTTGTCATCTGCAGCTGACCTACCTGCCTCCCCCATGGGGAGAGTGCGAGTCGAAAGCTCTGGAGTCGGGCTTTTTCCAGGTCTACAGTGTCACCGCCTGCAGGATCGACTGTGAAACACGCTACATCGTGGAGAACTGCAACTGCAGGATGGTGCACATGCCTGGTAATCACCGCCGCTGCTCCGACTTCAGCAAAACAAACAAGAAAAAAAAAAAGACACATTTGATGGAGTATTGACCACGTGGTCATCAACACAAGTTTTTCAGCAAGGTTGCAGCATTTTATGTGAGATTAAGCTGCCTAATATTGATGAAAAGTCAATACTGGATTAGAGTTGGCATTGAATAAAATCCCAGGATTATGTGTCTGCGAAAGATGCTGCGCCTCACATGTTGTTACAGCTTGTTTGTTACTCCTCCAACAACTCTGTCATTGACTGAACTCTCCTCCTAGGTGATGCTTCGTACTGCACACCTGAGCAGTACAAAGATTGTGCTGAGCCTGCGCTCGGTGAGTCTGCACATCCACACAACACAACACGAAACAAGTCCAAGGTCACACACACACACACACAGACACGTGCACTAACACTGTATTTTTCTGGTTTACATATCATTATTTGCCTCTGCAAGGATTAGGATTAACTTTTTTTTTCCCTGTTGATATAGAGCTTTAATGCTAAACCTGCTTTAAAGATGAGCAACACCAGAGAGAATTTTAAGCCTGAGACGGCTCAACTCGACTATTTCATCTTGAATGCCAAAGTACTGGAGTGAGGAAAGAGAAAAAAAAATCTGCTTCAGGAAGTGTTGCAAGCCGCTGTTGCAGTGTACATCCACTCTGTCAGTCACTGGACCTCATTTAGAAAAGAAAGTCAAACAAAAAGTCAGCAGGTCGACTCTGCAGGCGTGCAGGTGGTCGGCCAATTAGACCACAGAGCTTCATGGTTGAAGGAGGATGTGTCACCGCTTAACCTTTTGATTTATCGGGAGAGCGGGATTCATCTCAATATTTTCCCCTCGTGTGCGAAGGGCTCATCAAGTCTGTAACCAACATCAGTGCAGATGGGGACAGCAGTGTTAGAGTTCAATTTAATGGATGGATGGTCAGATAGATAATGGCTCATATTTCCTGCATTGAGCTGAATTACACATCCAGTTAAGAGGTTCTTGTCAGCCTCTATCCACCCCTTCAAAATCAAGATTTTAATATTAAATTTGTCAGTTTTATTAACCATAAGCTCATCCAGATGTTTTTTTTAAGGGTATTGATCTGATTTTCTTTGTTTTGCTGGTTTGGTGTGTAATATTTTACCTTTTGCCAAAGTTGTTCACTGGAGGGAAACTCATGAAAGTGAGATGAGACGTTACTTTGTGATCTTATCTGAATTTAATTCCTCTGAGTTTTAATAAGTTTTTAGCCTTCTAAGGCAGCGGGCTCATAAAGAGATGATCTCTCAGCTGTTTCATGTATTAGATTACTGTGCTGAGGACCACGAGGAGGGCTGAAGCTCGTCCCATCATGCTTTTAAATTTTATATCAAGAACTTGTCTTTCTTAAGACTTTTCTGAGACTTTCACCAAAGGAAAAAGTCCAGAGGGTCAAACAGACAAACTACCAGCTCAGATCAGGTGGTTCAGGAGAAAAATCTGTTGGAACAAAGAGTGTGAATTTAATTTAAAAAAAAAAGGCTTATTAGAAATTTTATTTTAAAGTAACAGTTGCATTGTTGCAGCAGCCATGTACCTGCACAGTCACAGCGATAACACAAAATTATCACAGCACTCATTTTCATTGTGGTCTTTGTTGTAGTTAGAAGCATTAGCAGCACATAAAAGAACAAAAAAAACATTAGCTTAAGTATTATGTTTAAAAAAAACAGGCTTAACTACAAACACTGCCTATAATACTGGAGCTGGTCCATTAAATATCTGCTACACAATCATCTTTACAAGTGGTGTTATGTTATTTTAAAGCTATTGTTCCATTTAGCCTCGGACACAAATGGGTTAGAAGTCTGTTTAATGCTTTTAGGAGCCTTATTTTAAACTTGGCACCTGAATATGTGACAGAATTTCCCTCCTCTGGCTTCTGATTCTCACCAGCTTCAGATTCATAGACCTGGGTTTGTGTCTGTGCGCCTCTTTTTCCTGCAGAAATAAGTTTAATAAGTCATTTGCAACAACACCTTTCACATCTTTGTGAACCCGACAACTATCACCCTGAGAGCCAGTTTAGCTGCATCTGCAGGTTCCTGATGTTCCTCTGTGGAAAGCGAGGAAGCGCCGAGGCGACGTGCTTCTTCTCCAAAAAAAAAGTAACTGCACATTAACACGAGCAGTGACTTCATGTTTCTGACGCCAGCGGAGGTTGTTACGAGCAAAGAAAACCTTAAATGAGTCGACGTGAGACTCTCAGTAGTCGTCTTCTTTTTTTCAGTATCGTGCATCCAACAAAGCCATTACCCAGCAGACCTTCTGTTCGCCGTGATCACCGCTCTGTGTGAGTCAGCGAACATAAACACAGTGATTACACAGCGGTCGTCTCCTGTTCGGTAATGAGACAGGACGAATAATCCTCTAAGTAACCCCCCATGTGACTCCGGTGCGGTTCTGTTGTGTTCGTCACAAAATGAGTCAAGGACTGTAAAACACAGTGGGACATAAAATTAAAGCCTGATCATGACAAACACATCAATCTGATGTTGTTGAGATGTCAGTGAATGAAACTGGAACTACAAATCAAATCCTGTCTTTGTTACCCTTGGGTTGTTTTTGGACTCTATTCTGTCTTCTGATTCATGGGGGTCAATTTAAGAATTGAAGATTTCGACAAAGACAGTTTAATTCACATCCTCTGAACTGAATTGGAGTTTAAAAAATCCCAAAAGCAGACACTTAAAGGGCAAAAATAGTGATTAAACGCTTCCATCATGCTTAATATAATGAAGTTAACACTGTCAGCCATAGTAGAATTGATAAAATAACATTTTTTTTTGATAAATAAAGCACACAGTCGATGAAAGCATAAATAATACAGACATCATAAGCTGATTCAAAAGTGCACTAAGTAATGTATGAGTTCATCAACCTCATCGTCTGGCCAGTGGGACTTCAAGCAACATCAGGAAAACTTTTCCTCCTCCCACATCAGTTTCCGCTCGGCCTCCACCTCGAGGAAGTTTATTTTAGGGAGGCTAGAAAGCTACACACACACACACACTCACACGTACACACACACAAATATATATAATAATGTAGCCAGGGGCAACAAAACTTTCAAGCAATCAGCATTAAGGCTCCGGTCTCCCACACCGAAGGAGCATCCATTGTAGCTCACGAACGTGTCATTAGCATGCACTCGAACGCACCGCGTGATGCAGCAGCAGCACGAAAGGCTTTGGTGCTTATTTCTGACGTCTCTCTCCTCCTCTCTCTTTCCTGTAATTGGCTTCATATTTTCCAACAGTAAAGCTTACACACACACACACACACACACACTCACACACACAGACACACACATTCACTCAGCTTGGATCATTGAATGCAAATGAATGTGCGTTTTTAAAACTCAGTGCCAATTTGCAACACTCACCAGAGGAGATTTGACACGGCAAAAGTTTGATTGGGTTTTTTTTTCACTTCTTTTTAACTGTGTCACTCAAGTTTTTGGAGGCAACACTAAAATATTTTATTTTATTTTTTTCATAGGGTGCATGTTTAGTCTGTGAACAGCCAGCTTATGTAGCCGCGTGCCTTTGAGGAGATTGCATGTGATTACACACACAGACAGGAAACAATTATTTCCAATTTTTGTCATGTCGACTAAACAGGCGCTTCAAGCTGCCAGAACTGCCTCAAATAAGTAAGCGGTTATATCAGTCGTCTGCCTACCAGAAAGATGCTTTTTTAATACTTTTTCAAGTGTATTTTTTTTGCTAGTTATAGATCAAAATTTTTTGAAAGAGTCATCTAGAGGGAATGTATTATGGTAATTCGGTCTTTCAGGTTTAAAAAAGTGTGTGAGGGAAACAGGAATGAGGGCTGTGGACAAAGGTGAGAGGCTTTGAGAAAGAAATCAATCATTTGAATGCACAAGGCCTCGCTCCTGTGTATCCAATATCGTCTCATTTGAATAAAAATAAGAGACCGCTGAGAAGCCATATTGAATTTCCTCTTGCAATTACGTGACTGTGTGGCCTCGGCAGCTATTAGTGGACCGTGGGGGAAAAGCTGCCTCGTGCTCTGTGATCTGCGAGCTCTGCTGCAGAGAGCCGTCTCACTGTGAGAAATAAGCCTGATAACTTCCCCTTCTACTTCAGATAATAAGGGGTGGATGTGTCGGGGAGATTTTTTTAAAAGCCAGAGAAGATTTTTTAAGTCCAAGGAGGGACGGTTCTGACGATGTAATTAAATGAGGTCTTTTTTTGAAAACTTTGCAACTTCAGAAAATTCAGACTTGAGCTTAAGGAAGTGGCTTGTGAGGAGCGTGAGACACCTCTGTGCCAGCGACCGAGCTATATTTGAAAAGCTTGTGTCACTTAACATTATCATCACTGCAAGGGAGTTGGTGTTATGTAGGAGGCTGTGGGCTTAACACGAAATCATCCAGTGCATTTGAGTTTTTTTTCTCTCTCTCTCTTTGTCTGAGTCAAAGTGCCAAAGCAGAGCTGTGAATAAAGGCTGGCATCTCTGCATCAGGACTTTGTCTCTGTCGGGGTAAAGGCTGTTTCACGGATGCTGCTTCAGGGCGTATTTGTGTTTGGCGCTTTACATTTTCTCCTCTGTGACTTTGATAAAGACACTGACTTATATACTGTCGGGCTTTTATGGAGTAAACATCCGCACCGCTGGAGATGCAGCGTGAATGCGATCATCTGGGTGTTTGTAGTTAAAATGTGTGTGTGTGTGACCCTTGTTTTTAGTTGGATTAAGAAAGAAAGAGATGCTTGATGCATTTTTATTTTCCTGTGGGTTTTTCAGGAGGAGCTTGACGCTCTGAGCACAAAGCTGCAGCAGCTTCAGGTGCTTTAGTTTGAGCTCAGTAAGCTTTAAAGGTTATCTGCAGTAAAAAAAAGAATTGACCTACAGCTGGTTTTCAAAGACGTGGCCACTCAAAAAGTCATTATCTGTGGTGGGTATTTAAGTTATCTGCAGTAACTTTCAGTTGTAAAGTTTCAGTTCATCAACGCTTGCTGATATATGAATGAAGAAAAACAAGAACTTAACATGATCAGACTCTTTACTGTGTTTTTATAATCTAAGCAAGAATTATAATTAATTAGTTTACTGTCACCTTTGAAGGTTATTATATTTGTAAAATGTTGGAAAATAATGAAAAATGCCTGGTGAAGTTGAAGCCTTTAATTAGTTCAGTTTGTTACCACTTACAGTGTAAAACACAATATATTTAATTTCCAATGAAAGACATAAATAGAGCAGCATTTTTTTCTATTTGAGAACCTGAAATCAGTTAACATATATATATATTGCCTTGAAAACTTTTATCATAACACTGAACAGAGAAAATTTTTATTTTTATAAATGGGAAAATCTATTTAGAAGCTTCTAATAAGTTTATATGACCTTTAAAACATTCTTAGTTAATTCGAAGAAGTTTTAAATAACTCATTCAGTGTGTTTTGAACTTTAAACAGGTTTAATTTTCTCCTCAGGTAACAGAATAATAAAGGAGTTGTTTGATTGCTCAAAAGTTTCTCCTCCTCACCTTTTTATTGCATTTTATTATCACACCGACTCGACCTGGGTTGAAGTTCTTCTTAATAAAATCGAAAACTTTTGTCTGTCAGTTGGATTTGACTTGTTGCAGCGGTGAAGGTTTTAGTAAAACTTGTACAATGTCAGCAGAATTTTTATAACTACACCAGCAACTTTATACCCAAAGCAGCAGCAGCAGAATATCTGTGAATCTATTCTGGGTTTCTGCCGATTTGGGATATTTCCTGCCTTCACAGTGGATGAAATGTGAGAAAAAGTCTCCATTTGTGTCTAAAAGAGCCTCTTTCTCTTGTTCATCATCTTCATCCCATCCTCCCACAATTCCCTGCTTTCCCACCTCCATCACCCGCCTCGCGTGAAGCTAAACTGTCGGCCGTGGAGAGCAGCAACTGTATGTGCAGGACACCGTGCAACATGACCCGCTACAACAAAGAGCTTTCTATGGTCAAAATCCCCAGCAAGACGTCGGCCCGCTACCTGCAGAAGAAGTTCAACAAGTCAGAGAAATACATCACGTAAGTGGCTGGAGCTTCCTCTCATCGTGTTCGCTCTGTTTGCACCAGAAGCATCCAACTGCATTTGAATTAAATTTATTAATTTGTCATGATTACAAAGCTGTGAATCCATCAAATGATGCTCTGGTTTATGGATTTGGTCTGTATTGTTTTATAAGACAGAAATGAGAAGCTGATGGTGGAAAAACGCTTTTGTGCTCGTGACACATTGACAAGAATACTTTAAGATCTAATTTACAAAGAGATTAGATTCATTTTTATTGTTATTGTGCAGAAAACAAGAGCTGAGACACAGAAATGCATCTTAGCATCCAGCATCCATCCAAAAGGCAGCAAATCGCAGATTAATAAACATGCATAGAGGTATGTAAATAACAGTGAGGGGTTTATTTGAATAACCCGAGAATAATCCAATATGAACAGAGTTAACGACATGAACAGAAACACATGAATATCATCAGATACAAACTGCATGTGCAGCAGCTACAGCAGCGTAAATATAAAGTGTAAATATACGGTACGCATTTATTTGCAGATAATGTATGCAGAATGGACAGCTTGATATTAATGCATATAAATAATAAGCCAAATATGTTCAGTGTATGCAGCAGTTTACATATAACATATGCTAAAGGGCAGAGATGTACAGTATGCAAACAGGTTTAATATGCATCAGTATATGTCAGTGGTGGTGAGAGGGAGCCGACAGCGAATGATGCAGAGGACAGTTAAAGACAGTTAAAGTGCAAAATACATGTGGGTCAGAAAGGAATCAGTTGCCTGCATGTTTTATGTATCACATATAGTGATTTCTTGTTCCTGCTCTTTTTTATACAAAAGAAATCCAGAGAAAAACTTCGGAAACATTCATGAAGGAGGTCGATCATTTTTTATGGCATTTTTAACACATTATTCCATCGAGGCCGGCAAACACATTCACATTCACCCCGACGCACCGTTTACAGTGTTGAATCCACCTGTTGTCACGTCCAGACGAAACTCACATTAAACAGGGAAAAACATGCGCGCTCACCACAGAGCGGGTCGCTGCAGAATCACTGCAGCAACTCTATATACTGAGTTTATCTTCTGCCAACAGTGTTTTTAAAAGTTCTTTAAATAAAGAAGTGAAAACTCTGTCTGGCTGTGCAACAAGTGTGCTCTCCTGCTGCACACTGTTTGTGTTTTGTGTGTGTGTGTGGTTGTGTTTTTTCACCAGATTTAGGACTCGTTATGACCAGTGTCCTGTTTTTGTCTTTGCAGGGACAACATCTTGGTGCTGGACGTGTTCTTTGAGGCTCTGAACTACGAGACCATCGAGCAGAAGAAAGCGTACGAGGTGGCGGGTTTGCTGGGTGAGTTTGACTCAGTGTTGATCTTATTTTCTAAACCTGGACTTCGTCTGCTTCAGTCACAGCCATGTTGTTTTTTAAAATGAGGTATTGATTCAAGGGAAAGACCCACTGACTCATATTCAATAAATCAATCTAGTATGCAGTATAATGTAAAATACAAATACAGTGCACTGTTTATGTCCCATTCATACATTTGTTCAAAATGGCCATTTATATATGATTTTTGTTTTGGATGGCAGCAGATTTAAAATAAATTTAGAAGAAAGTTTTATTAGATTGAAGATAATTCAAAGACACCTGATTGGATGGTCAACAAACTTCCCAATGAAGCCGTTTCAGTGTGACAAGTCATCAATTATATGTCAGAGCAGTGAAATGTTGTGTTAAATTGCAGCAGGAGGCTAAATTTGATGATTTTATCAGTTTTTCAGAGACAGATCAATAAATAAACAAGCAATTAGCATCTCAACAAGCTTTAATTAAACACAGAGATTTGTTGCTGTCACCTGTTGTAATATCGGCCAATTAAAGGAAAGAAGCAGCCTTTTTTTTAAAAAATCTTCTGGGAGTGAATCAGATGAAAACCTCATAAATTAAATGTCATGTTGAAGGTTCGATTTCATTTTGGCTATTTCTTGTAAAGAAGAATCACTTTCTTTCCATCTAATATCAAGGACAGAGTGAGACAGTGTAGCAGAGGCGCAGCAGAGGTGTTGCATTAAGACAAATATCCCCTCGGTTTGTCTTCAGGTATCAGATGTGACAGAAACCAGGTGGTTTCAGCTGAGTCAGGTGTTGCAGCCTCTGCAGGACTCTATCGAGCCGTTGTTACATGTGCAAGTTTCATTTCACAAGTTGGTTATTCTCATATATCAGGAAACCTCTGAGAGTCTAATTGTGTGACAACTGAAAAACATTGATACTGACATTTCACCCCAACAACCTGCAGTTTACTTTATCTTGCACACTCAAGCATTTCACACACACAAATCTTGTTAGAGTAAATTATTCCTGCATGTAGCTACATTCAGAAATATCCCCATTTTGGCCCTTTTCACACATGCCAACAGTCCAGCATCTCTTAATTTCAGTAATATTTTTAGCTATTTTTGTCCTGTGAAAATGTTTTTGTAAAGTATCTCATATTCAGCCAGTTTTCAAGACAAATAAAGTCTTTTGTTATCTAAATGAACCTGTTCACATCCACTGCATCGCCACTGAAGCTACTGACTAAGCACAACTTATTAGGATTTAAGTGTTTGTCTTTTTTTTGGACATGCTCGACATTTTTGGATTTGCTTGATTATCCATTTACAAGTTCACTGATGCATTTAAGCCATTTTGACTTCATAGTTTTTTATTAAAAGCTTTTCCATTTAGCTATTTCTAATAGGCCCAAAAAGGTGGATGTCAAGGGGTTAAAGGGAACATTTACAGTGCATTGGATTCTAAACTTGATGGATGTAAAGACAAATTTGAAAGAGATGAATAAATGAATGAAACTGAGACGCTCAACAGCAGACTCTTGTGATTGGTTTGCTCACTGCATGTCAGAGCATCTTTACATTGAAGGATGTAACTTTCAGTCACTGATATGCTGCAAGATGACGAGGTGGGACGCTGATGGCACAGATTTCATTAAATGTGTTGCTCCTGTTCTCACATCATACCTCATAACGAAATATTCCTAAGCCTTTCAGGTGTGGTTAAGTGGTTAAACTCAGAGCACATTCAGATTTACTGTCATACAACCTCAGCAAACTTGAGACAGACTGTTTGCACTTTCTTGGCCTTCGATTGCAGCTTGACTTCTGCTCTTCCTGTCTTCTTCTCTGTTTTTTTACAGGTGATATTGGGGGACAGATGGGTCTTTTTATCGGAGCCAGCATCCTCACCATCCTAGAGCTCTTTGACTATGCTTATGAGGTCGGTCTGAGGTTACACACTGTAATTTCCATACACAAGTCAAAAACATCTAATTTACACCCTCACATACGTCCTCTGCAGGCTCTCAGCGTCTCTGCTGGTGCAGTAAAACTCACACAGCTTTTAGTTTTTGATTGAGAGTCTTGACCATTAAGGGTCAGACAACAGAGACAATGTCACTGATACAGATAAGAGCAGATAAGAGCTTGATTTACTCGAGAGATGAAAGAATGTGTGATGGTCCTCTCCATTACCTTTGCTTTTAGTGTGGACCCTTTTCCGAGCTCCTCATGTCGCCTTCTGCTGCACAGGGCACTAATAAGCACAAAATAGTTGCCGCCTCCTCTTGGATTTTGGAAATGCCTCCGAAAAGTCATCTTCGAGAGATTTTCTTCCTTCTTCTTAATGGCCATAATGGAGTAATGACGATAATAAACCCTCATGTCGCTGACACAAGCACTTCCACAGCAACTTTTAGCAGATTTCATGCTGAAATAATTGCGATGGTGTAATTCGTCGCCACATTCGTCACCTAATTACTTTTTACTACCAGGCTGAATTTTTCCTGTTCAGTCAATAATTACAAGTTAAGCTCATTTAGATTTTCTATAACAGAGTGAATGACTTTTTATTCCTCCGTTTTGCAGGTGGTGAAAGACAGATTACTGGATTTACTGAGCAGAGAGGATGAGGAGGAGAGTCATGGAGAGGATGTGGTAAGAGTTCCCACTAACTCCAACATTTGTCAGGCTTTTTCAAGGAGCAGTAAGTGGATTGTGTACATAAAGTGTAATTTCACTCACTATGATCAAGCATATCAAGCCTTGACCTCTTCCTCCACTTCTACACAAGCATGTTGAACGAACATGGTAACAAATCCAAGACTGTGTTCAGAATGAAAGCCGAATTTGAAAGAAAAAGAAGAAGAAGAAGAAGAAGAAGAAAGCTCAGCTCTTGGAGGAAATTTTCAAAGAACAAAAACAAGGACTCTGCAGGGAGCAACCAGTTACCCCTCTTAACAAACTTGACATGAACATAAAATCTTAGTTAAATTAAAATTATGAAAAGCTAAAGTGAAAGGAGGAGGTTAGGAAAGGTGGAGGGAGCTGCAGCAGCAAATGTTTGCATGATAATAGCTCCACAGTCGTCAGTCAGAAATGTCAGGTTTTAATGGTTCTCTGTTCACATCAGAATGGCATTGGACATTATTAGTCAGCTGGTGGCCAAACAGCAGTGAAAAAGCTGCTGAAGGTGAAGCGGCTGTCAGTTTCGACAAATAAGAACCTCTGATTTTTACAGGCATATTTTGACAGCTGTCAGCCAAACTCAAGCATGCTTTTTCCTTCATAAGAGCCAAAATAAATTCACTTTAAGTACCAGTGTGTAAAATATAGGAGGATCTTTTGGCAGAAATGTTAAAAAAAGAAAATGAAAATGTTAAGAATTATGTTTTTTATCAGCGTATAGCCACCTATATCGTCTTGTTTTTGTTATCTTAGAATGAGCCCTTCATATCTATGGAGGGAACAGCTCCTTTGAACCCACTCTTCCACCACGATCTACTTTTTTTTCTACAGTAACCCATAGCAGACAAAATAAAACCCAGCTGTAGATAAGCTCTGTCATGTTTTTAGTCACTATAGTCTCTTATACATACATGAAGAGAAGCTGAGGGATATTAAGTTGGCTGCAATTTGCAACCTTATCGCCTACAGCGGGCTGTTTAATTAAATCATGCAGATAAGAGATTTTTTTTTTTTGCACAAAGGTCTCATATTGATTAAAACTTTATTAAACTTTTTCACACTTGTTTAATTTGTTCAGCAGCTACAAACCACAGCACCACTTAGCGACAACCTTTGGGGTAACAGAAACACACAAAGTTACTTTAACATAAGAGTAGTTTTATACAACAAGCAACTTAAGGATAATCTGCTCCATTAGAGTCACCTTGTGAACTGATGTTAATGGTTTAAAAGACATATCTTGAATAGAAGTTATAATTATAACTTTATTAAACACACAGTTACAAAGTGCTTTACAGTAAAAACAAACTAAGATAGAAACAATAAAGTAAAATAATTTTAATAATGATTAAAACTAGTCATGTGAACGAGCAGAGTATTGTGACTGGTAAGAGTTAGCATGAGACTGCTACTTAGCATAGCAATGGCTAGCTCTTTAGCTGAAGTAGCATGGCAGTTTGCTCCATAAGTTGTTACCATGTTACTAGAAACTCTTATTTATCATTGATTCTTAAATTCATCATCATTAGCTTTCCTTGTTGTAGTCGGATGCATCACTCTGACTCTTTTCATCCTCTTTCCCAGAGTTCTTGTGACCCGGTCGCAAACCACTCAGAGTCCATCAGCCACACTGTGACGGTCCCCCTGCAGACAACACTGGGCACCTTGGAGGAGATTGCCTGCTGAGGGCCCCCCTCCTTCCCCACCTCCCCCCTCAGAGCCACACAAGTCCAGAGACTGGCCTCCACCGGGTGGCGCAACATCCTCATCCTCTGTGAGGGCGTCCTGCTGACCTTAACAGGGGATGGGTGGAGATGAGGACAAAGAACAGGAGCTGGTCTGAGGACAGTGCGGCGCTCTGTCACACCGCCCTGTCTGAGGCACTAATAGGGATTAAGGAGCTGTCGGCCGGACTTATCAGCCCCCTCTGTCACCATGCGCCGTACTGTGGTGGGTTGATGGCCTCCACTGTGCCGGACCTGCAGTGGGGTCTGTTTCTGCACACACCTGCACAGGAAAAAAAAAAAAAAACAGAGACTGGGTGGGGCAACCATCCATAAAAAGGGGGAATCATCCCTGTACAGCATATCTATATAACAAAAACGCATTCATACGTCGGTCACTGCCAAACGAACTGTACAGAGTTGGTTTCGAAAACTGTCCAAACTGCATGCGTCAATCTATCTTGCTCTCTCTTTGCTGATGCATACGCTGGACTGCAGTGTTGCTTTAAATGTGTGCCATTTGTCTCTCTATCTGCAGGACAGGCCTGTGAAAAGGGCCCCCCCCCCGGATCAGATATCGAACTTCGAATGTACAGATCGAACATATGGTTGTTTTAAAATCATAGTTCAGATGTTACCAATCCTTAGAAAATCTATTCCAACAAGCGATTTTATCATTTCTTAGTTAATCGTCTAAAATGAGAAGAAGAGGCTCGGTATGTTTGCTTTGTTTACTGAAAACACAGTGAAATCTGAGCATTTCTGCAGCCTACATTTTGCATTTATTTTTCACCTGTCAGTTTCAGTTGAACCAGTTTACTTAAAGGCATGTTTGCTACGTGACTCCCCGGGCGCTAAGCTGTTCTCTTCCAGGCATCTCATAAAAAAAAAGGGACGTCATACTCTTACTGTTAATTTATGTGAATAAATGACTGGCTTTTGGCTGCTGCACCTCACCACAGCACCCTGCTAAGTGAGGTAGAAGCTGAAATTTATTTGCCTGCCAGACTGCAAGTCGAGTACAAAAAAAAAAAGGCTGCAACAAATGAATATGCCCCTGGTGTTGTTAAACCATTATTTCATTAGGAGAATGAGGAGATGGCCATTATCGTGTTATTAAGGATGGCATCATTTTGGAAAATAGAAGAAAAGTTGCCTAGTCCAGACAATTTTCAACAATTTTCAACAATTACAAATATTATTACAAAAGCAGCACGTGGAGGGTTCAGCCAAGATTTTTTTTTTTTTAGGATGCAAGATCTGCTGTGTTTTGGTGTAAATATCTCTGTTTTTCTTTCACATAGAAACGGGTACAACGCAGACATGCCTGAAGCAGTTTTAGTCCAAAAAAAAAATAATAACAACTTTGGTAAAATATCAACTCCAAGTCCAGACGTTATTACATCTGTGTCATTTTTTTTCCCCTGAAGACGTTCAATCTTCAGCTCCCGGTAGATGAGAATGTTATATAACAGGCAGTAGCATTTTCGGGGCAGTTGAATGTTATGCTGTAAATGAAGGACACACTCTGCAATGAGCACCATGCATCCTTTCCATCACAGGTTTGGCTGAACCTTCAGTGTTCCTCATCAGCAGCAGCAGTTGCATATTTATGGCTTTACACCAAAAGCTTGCGTGAGACCATGTGGAAGATTTAGTGTATCTGAGTTTTTTCTAAATTCTGGTGAATCTGCCACGATCATCCCAGCATGGTTGGTCTCTGTTATCATGGTAATGTGCATTACAGGTAGGAATGAATTCAAGTGCTTTGTGAGACTGTTTGAATTATGATTTCCCATCTGTGGCTCATCCTGCTGTCTCTGTGTACTATCTCATGTTGTGACTTCGGACGAACACAAATCTCGGCTGACCTGCAGAGGTGTGAGACGAACGCGTCCCGCCTCACCGGGTGACGACGACACTGGCTGTTTCTTCTCTCTACTTTGGCTTCAATTGTTATCGCAGGAGAGCGTTTTCTCATTTAGTGATGCAGCAAACAGTGTGTGTTTTTAATGTGAAATGATTAAATTAAAAAGTTGTTTTGCAGTGGTGGCGTCCTCTTGTGGCATGGCCCAGCGAGGCGAGTTTATTTGTGTTACATTTTTTTTTTACAGGAGGCAATTCAAACCGCTCAACTGAGAAACACTAGGGATTATAACAAGTCTGTGCAAGTAACAATCTTCCAGGACTGAAAAATTAGGCAAACAAGAGAGTGTCAAAACTGCAGTTCCTTGAATGACCACCTGAGGCTGACTTCACAAGTGAGTCAGTCTCTATTGATCCTTATTATGAAGTGGGAAACTTTGTTTACAGCCTGGAACAAAAATCAGTTTTGGACTCAAAAGCTCTTTCTCTAATGCCTAAGAGGGTTGAATATTTACATAACCCAGTCTTTTATATTATTTTAAAGCCTAAAATTATGCATAATAAAGGATGTGGCAGCTTTAAGTAACAACAGCCTCCAGCAGTCTGCTGGGCATCAACCTGTCATTAGTAGAGAGGTCCAAACTTTTGTCCAAATTAAGTAACTTCCTGCTAAAAAACAAGATGGGGATGGCCAAATGCCAAACTTAAGGCTATAAAACAGTAGTTGAAATACAAAAAAGTGATGTGATGGTGGCTCCTTCCACTATTTAATATACAATCTGTTGTTGCAAGTATAATATTTACCTTGTCCACTGTCTTCTTGTAGTGTGTCAAGACTAATAAGCACCAGACACAAATGCTGCTGAGGCTGATGGGAACCTTTTTTGGTTCTGCATGTATTAGTTCATAAATTAAAGTACAGGACAAAATCAAAAATTTGAGTTAATGATGATGATAATAAAATGTCAGTAAATCACTCAAGTCAACAAGATTCATCTTCTGACACATGAATATCTTTATAAAATTACAAGGAAATCCATCTGATAGTTATTTGAATATTTAAGGTTGAAGCAAAAGTGTTGGACTGACAGTCAAAGCGACTTAACCTTGAGTCATGCCTCATGGGTAAATGAAGTTGAAAAAAGCAGAATGAAGTAGATGATATAAATAAGCTAAAATCGAATGAAGCAAAGTGCAGAGCAGTTTGAATGAACGGTCCCAAATGCAATCTAATGAAAAGCAGCGGTAAACTGAAAAGGTTTTGGCCTCAGAGAGCTGAGGAATGTCAGCCTTTTTAATCACTTTCACTTACTCTGTCATTTTCAGGGCACTTTGCACAGAGAAACCACAACCCGACAGGGACATCCTCAACTTTTATGAGGGGGAGCTGGAAAGAAAACAGTGAAGGAGTCGGCTTAAAGCGCCTGACAACTCCTGCAGGAAGAACAGGGAGAGGCGAGCCACGCCGGATCAAGTGTACAGTAGCTTGGCAAGGTGCAATTTCCCTCCTGACATCCGTGCTACATGCTCTTAATATCGGCTGAAGTGTTCCCTGATTCAGCCCTAAACGATTACAGCAGCTTAGACAATGGAGGAGTCACGCCACTGCAGCGGAAAAATCCGCTTGAAACCTGATTTAGCTCGCCGGTCAGGTTTTATTAAGCGTTGCTACTGTTAAGAAACAGCAGGAGCAGTGAGTTCTGGAGCTCTGAGAGAGCTTTATCCGTCCTTTTCTCCTGGTTACAGATTTGTCCCATTAATTCAGTCTAATAATGCTTCAGATCCTAGTGGCTATTAATGGATGTACACCACTGTGGGCTGAGGGATTGTCCTCATTTTTAACTTCAGAGCACGACAGCTGTTACGTTTTTAGATTGAACTGTTGTAGAAAAATGATCCCCAGTTTTTGTTGACTCGTATTAATATTCCACACATTGCCAGAGACTGTTATCAGGGAGCTGCTGCAGGCAGGGTTCAACCTCAGTTCATTTAACAGATATTTAAGCAGAGGAAATTGCTCGCAGCTCAGCCACGGCGCATCATTGTGAACGTCCTGGCAGCTTTTTGGTAGATTGGGAACTCAAACACAACCGAGGCTGCACAGGCACTTTAAAAAAGAGGAAGGAAGAAACAATGAGATCAAACACTTCAGTGGGTTCGACTGTTTCATGAGTCGACTTCGTGTGCAGAACAAGAAGAGAAAAAACAAACTCAGCAAAAAGACAAACAGGAAGTTGTGGGGTTTGATCCAAAAATCAAAAGACTTAAATCTCACAGGATGCTCCTGTAGAGTTCGAAGGGAGATTTTAATGCACAGATCTTTTGACTCTGCTTTTTTCACTTTGCAGTAGTCATTTAAAATAAATGTTTGTTACCTTTTGCTTTCTCCACACAGGTTTTGATGGTTTCTAAGGGTAAATATTTGCTTTTCCATAATCTGGCTCAATGGATCCATCAGCATCAAATTAAAAAAAGTTTTTCTATTGTACATCCCTTCAGCAGTTTAAAAAGCTTCAATTTGTGCTCCTTTTGCAAGATAACAATGTGTCCTTAAATGAAAGATGTGTCTAACTTTTCTTTTTGTCCTTCTTTTACCTAGTTATGCAAGTTGTTATGTGTCTGTGTGATCAAGATGAAGAGGAGTTGTGTGACAAATCAAAAAGCCCTCAGCCCCGAAGCTAAATGCAGAAGAAAGCATGACCGAAAACCTATTTGCATTTCACTCCCCTGTGCTCAAAACATAAAAATAGAAAATTCAATCAAAAAGAACTTTTGTGTTTGTGTTGTTTCTGTTCTGCTGCAGCGAGAACATGAACATACAAACACAAACAGCCAGAGAAACGTTCAGGTGTTCCCGCTGTGCTGCAAACACTGACTGATCGAGCAGGGAGGCATATGTGACAGCACCGGAGCTGCTATTTATCCTGGATGCTCATGTTTGTTTACACTATTTGGTTCTTAAATTAGTCATCCTGGACATGTTTTCTGGGTCTCTTAGTGACCCAGAAAGGATGTAGTTCAGCATCTACCACCACTTATTCACATGGAGTCACCACCTGACAATAGAGGAGATTCATATAAGTCAGTAAGTCTGTCGATGTGCATTTGTTTTGGTCAGAATTAGTCAGAGTGATGATGAAATATAGCAAACATGACTAAAAATGACATAAATAAAGCTTTAATACGTTAAATTGTCCATAAACATTAATGCCTGAGTCAGTCAGATGAGTTTTCAATCATGACTGATTAGCAGGGAAATAAACAAATCCCATGATCCCACACAATTACACTACAAATCTGTCTGATGCTTCAGCACCATGGACAGCGCTGTGGATTCATCAGCACACAGCAAAGTTAGACAACTTCATTTCAGAGCCGCTGTCGAGGTTAAAGAGTCCAACCTGCAGAAACTTCAGAGTGTCAACCAGGCAGACGGACGGACGGACTTCGCTGAACTGAACAACCTGTCTGCCCCTGAACTGTCTGCTACTGGATGGAGAAAGAGGATGGCAGATTAAAAGAGTGATGCATTTTGGTCATTTTGCTAGCAAGGACAAATACATTCCATTCACATTAGCTAATGCCTCCCCCCAAAAATGTGTGCATCTGTTTGTGTCTGATATTCGACACAATTTGTATGCAATATTATGAAAAATTTAAGAAATATGGATACAATTTATTTCCAAAATGTGTCAGATCTCCCTGTTTGATTGCAAAGTGGCGTATGACATGAATAATCCTGTCATTTGAATGTTGTGTGAATAGTTAAAAGTTGACATGTAGCATCAAAGGTTTGAAAAGGCAAAAGACTAAAAAGATTTTGTATAAATGCAGACCTTTTACTATTTA
>JAPZDV010000009.1:4415491-4444649 GCA_029814665.1 Acanthurus lineatus
ATGTAGCATCAAAGGTTTTAATAGTCAAAAGACTAAGATTTTGTATAAATGGAGACCTTTTACTATTTAAGTCTGGGATGGATTTTGCAGTAACATCTACTGGATTTGGATTCTCTGACCAAAAATGTCTCTTTAAAAGCAGCTCAGCATCCTGAGGCAGATTAAAAGCTTCAGTTCTCTCATTTAGTGTAAATTCTAATCTGAGCGTCCTTTATTTACATTGTGAGTTATAAACTGCATTTCATTCATTACATAAACCACACTGTGAGTTTCTCTAAAGGGGCTTCAGCCTGCAGTCTTTTTATAGATAGAAGATCTAATTAATTTTATGAAAGCAGACAGTGTTTTTATCCGTCAAACAACACAACATCAAGCTGGAATTGAAGCCAGTTTGATTTAATCTTCTCAGGCATTCGCAGTTAATCAGGCATTACACGCTTGCACTCTTCATTCATGTCAGAGAGAGAAAGAGAGTTTGTGCAGAGTGAGCAGATTAAAGAGAAAATGAGAGATAATTAGAGTTTAAACAAAGAGACAGTCCTTAACTGACAGTAAGAAAGCCACTGGAGAGCCGGATGATGGAAGTGCAGAGTATTTCAGGGAGGAAGAGTGAAACAAGGGCTTCATTTTCTTTTTTCCTTTTTTCTTTTTTTTATCAGTGGAGCCAAACGTTGACAAAGTGGGAACAGTGTGTTTTTCCATTTAGTCCTCCATCCCTAAGTGCCGTCCCTCGGTGGTTTTTTTCCAACCCGATTCCTAGAAACTTTCAGCTCAGTCAGGCCACATCAAGGACGGTGCCATTAACCTTGAGTTCTTTCATTCATGTCGGTGCAAATTTGCTCGCAGGAAAGCAAAAAAAAGGCAAAATATATGAATTTTTTACTCAAAACGGACAGCGAATGTAAATATCTGTTGACTTCACCTTCCTGAAAATGATCTGTGTTTGCACTGAAGAGCCGATTCACAAAAACAAATGAGAAAATAGTTTGCAGTCATGTTTGTTTTCCTGACAGATGCCCTTAAAAATACTCACTCAACCCAATATGACATCCACACACAGTGATATTACCTGGGGCTAAATCATATTTAATTACCTGTTGACTCTGTTTATTGCTTAAGCAAGTTGATTACTAATTTAATCACAAGCCACAGACTCATCAGGACGCTGCTTTCATGTGCTCCCAACGAGCCCCTGGGAAATCAGTGGCATTGAACTTGGACAATAATCCATTCGGCTAATAAAGGACACATGCATCCACCTGACAGGCTGCTGTGTGTGTGTGTGTGTGTGTGTGTGTGTGTCAACACTCCCAAGATCCTTCAGGACAGTTTTGCAGACCTATCAGAGCGTCTGTGCATGTCACGATAATTACTGACACAAGGCTGCAAAACATCCCACATGCCTCTCAAGTCGTCACAGGCTGATGAGCTAAAGCCCCGTACAAATTCCCTTAAAGAGATTTAAAGGAAGACTTTGAAAGTGAAGTTGTGAAGTGACGTGTGTCAGGCCGTGTTCGTGCGTACAATGGAAGCGTACTTTCGGATTTCAGCTTAAACTTGGCTCATGTTTTTTTTTAAATCTGGTCGGTCAGATTAAGAAACTTGTGGTATTTGCAGTAAACTAAGGAGACAGATTTAAAAAAAAAACAACTTTGTTGACACGATTCCTCAAACTGACTTAAAAAAACACATCATGGCTGACTTTGACATGAACATGTGAAGTTTAAATGAATTAAAAATAAATTGCTAAACATATTTTCATCTGTTTTTTGTGTATTTGTTTTTGTTTTTTCCACTTAAATCTTTGTTAACAGTTGTTTCAGTGAAACCCTCTGAGGAGTTTTAAAGGGGAAATGTCGTCTGTTTTAACAACTAATACACAAATAAGAGTCCCAGTGCTGCTTTGAGGGATCACAAGCCAAAAAGGATGACAGCCACTTATTTTTTTTAACAAGAGATTTAATTTCATGAGCTCATTATACGATTTAGCCTTAAATTTAATTTCAAGATAAGTCACAGTAGTTACTATAGCTGTAAAATTAATTAGGTGCCATATCTGCCTCTGAAACCTGAGAAGAATTATATTTCAAAATAAATTTAAATACTCAAGGAAAGTATATATATTTAAAAATTGTATTTTTTTTTTTTAACATGAGTCCATCCAGGCTAGCAGCTCTATTTTTTATAGTAACTTTGACCTGAATGCTAATGTAAGCCTGCTAACATGATCACAGCGTGCTATTTAGTATGCTCACTTTAGCTAATTAGCTGATTACCTACATTAGCCTACATTAGCATTAGCATTAGCAGGTATTTTGTAGTAAAGCAAAGTTTCAGGCAAAGTTATGACATGTTGGTGACACTAGATGGAAAGTAATTGATAAATTTATAAGAACTGATTGTTAAAGAAACCATAAATGTCTGAAGCAAGTTTTGTAGCAGATGTGAAGAAAATGCACAGGATGAGTTTACTCGCCAGTGGTGCTGAATGAAAAGTCAGGTGATCATAAAAGTCAATAAGCTTTATCCTCTGGGGACCATAAATGTCTGTACCAAATTTAATTGCAGCTCATATAAGAGTTACTGCTGATGTTTGCAGCTTCGTGTCTGTTATAGTGACAGAAAATATCAACTAAATGTAATTAAGAAAGAATGTCGTAGTATCCTACGTACATGATTATTGATTTAAAAAACATTTGAGTTGTAATCTAACTGAAAAAAAATATGAGGGGGAACTGAAAGACTCATTTCTCCTCCCTGAAACAACAGACAGAACGAAAATGAGATTATTGATTGACTTTTCTTCAAAAACCTTAATAATAGATCACAAGAAAAAATCTGCACACATACTGAAACCACAGGAGGGTGAGCCAGCACTTTATTTGTCAAATTATTATTTTTTTTAACTACTAGATACAAAGAAAAACTATGAAAAGAAGCACAATCTGAATCCTGCCAGTGCAAATTAAAACCCAAGTGAAATTTTAAATTAGTTTTTGGTGTTTAAATTGTTAATTGGAAAGGAAAAAAGTCCATCACCAAGTCCAAAGCAATCACAGTGTTAATGGAAGGAAAGATTGTTGAAGTGAGTGCATGTGGCTTCATATTTGTGTGTGTTACTGTGTGTGTGTGTGTTCCTCAGTAAAAACCCTTTGTGTAACATTAATGGTTAACGTCGCCTGCGGGGAGGGAAGATCCGGGCCAAAGCAATGAAACGAAGGACATGAGGGAAACCTTTATGGAAGAGCTTCCACAGTGGCAATCATTTGTTCGGTGGCTCATCCATCACAGAGAAATCTACTTACTACGAGTTACATTATTAAAAAAGTCATCTGGGGGGATTACTGTGTGGCCTTCACGCCGCACGCTACCTAAGAGGCAGCACAGATGAGATTAGATGGCCTGATAGTGGAGAATCAGACCGCTGCTGCTGCGTATTATCACGACCAGATGTCGAGTTCTGCTTCAATAACACGTTGCCTTTATCACTCCTGAGAAATATGTATTTACCAGCTTTTTATTTCATCCCATATCTCACAGCACAAGTGAGTAAACAAAGTCAAGTGTGACATGGCTCTCGATGCCTGAAGGCAGATGGAATTAGGATGTTACCGTTATCATCAGAAAACAATTTTAGGATGAAAACATCTTTTAACACCATCTCCTGCCAAAATATATCCAGCCCCCAGTGAAGAGCCTCATGTTCTGCTTGTGCCATCTAGTGGTGATTCAAAAGCTCACTCGATATGATCTTTGTAATATTGTTTCTCCATTTCCATGTCATTATGAAGTGGGCATAAAAACACTGTAATCTGACTCTGATGGGTTGGTTTCGTGATTATACTTTACTCAATATAAAGGATAAATAATCCATAATTCTTTTTCAGACAAATATCTTTTGTGCAGCAACCAGCCTGATCTAAAGAGCAACCCACTTTGATTCTTTTATAATAATACATAGCTGAATGTATAAAAACACCCAAGCTTTCCTTGATATGTGATTGTTCATGATCTCACTCTAAAACTGTGTAGCTTAAACATCCTCCACTCCTTTAAATGCTCCCTACAAGATCCTGTAGCCTGGTTGCAGAAATATTAGTTGTCAGATGCAGCCAGGCATTTCTAAATGTGCACAGCCATTCAGCCAAGTAAGCACACTTCTAATAAAGGTTAATTACTGGAGTTGGGACATTTTAACTGGAAGCATGAATGAATAAATGCAATGCATGCAACTAAACTACTGTTAAAGAGTTGGAAACTTTTATTTATTTTGCTGTTTCTCTTCTTTCCTTCAAAATGGTCATTTTAACACTGAAAAAAACACTATAATTCAGTTATCAAATGTGTTACTGACCATTGAAATAGTTTTGGCTGCAAAAAACAAATGATTGACTGATTAAATCTCCCCACTGTGTTGCATGACGGTGGGGGGAAAATACTGTTGTAACCATTTTACCCCAAAACACCCTTCAATTTTTAATTTGTTTACCAGTGCAGAAAAGCGTAAGTGACCCGGGAGCATCTTTGCACCGAGACGGTGCAACTGGGCTCAAAATATTTCAGGTTTTTTTCTCTGAGTCATCTGCAGCCTGCCCAGAAGTTAAATTAAAAAAAGGTTTAAACTTCGATTTTGCAGTCTGCAGTTTGTTTATCTGATACTTATGCACAAACTCCAAAAGTGCTAACCAAAGAAAAACCTTTTATTCCTACTTATACTTATTTAACACTTATTTAATAATAGCTTGAATGCAGCATCTCAACTGTTAATTCCAGTTTGTTAACATTGTGCAACTCTACCAATTTTAATCTGCACAGGTTTTATTGCTGAGCTTTTATTAACTTTATGTCCTATTTGTTTTTTCAGATGTGTCTTTGTCTCTTTCAGTTGTCCATTTAGTTTTTAGTCTAGTTAAACCACTGTAAAGTGTTTTATTCTCCACGTAGGGAAACAAAACACTACTTTTTTTTTTGCAAACCCTTCTTATACAACCACATTAACTTGTAAAGTCATCGGAAATGTATGAAAGCTCATTCATAAAGTTTTCTCAGCCATTTGTCTGCACCACATCAAGCTTGTGTTTTGTTGAGAGTGAGAACAGGCCGATACAACAGTTAGCGACAGATTTGTATTAGCATCTCATTAACCCGAGAGCTTAATTACCAGTGAACTAATTGCAGGAAGAGTCCATTAACAAATCACTAACACTGAGTCCCGACTCAAAATGCTTCAACAAGAGCATTTGAGGAGGAGATGGATGGGGGGGGGGTTTTCGGTCACATCTGATAAAAATAACCACAGGAGATAAACTGTGATGCAAGTGTGTCAGCGCAGGTTGCTACTAGCAACAGAAAGTTCAGCTGAAGCAAACTGCTGGTGGGGAAAATTTTAAAGTGACAGTTGTGTTTTAGGTCAACGCTCAGTCAAATTCCTCCACAGGTAACTTGGAAAAACATGTCTGTTGTTTGTACAGAGACGTTGGCTTTGTCACTGAATGTCAACAGTAAAATATAACAGCATTCTTTTCTTTAAAATATCTGTGTATGTGTCCTCTGATTGGTTTGGCTTTTTTCAGCTGCAGGCACTGATGACTGCAGGCTTTTTACAGGGTTGTTTTCTTTCCCTTGTTGTTCAGCCGTGATGAAAATTACATGTTGGTCATAACTTACTGTAGCTGTACTTAACCATACGCAAATTTGTCCTTTTCAGAATTCCCAGAAAGGCTCAACACATGCTGATAAAACAGACACACATGCAAGTATGAAAATTACATGCAAATGGACATTTACTGACGTGCAGGTGCATACCCATTGAATCCATTACGGGAAAGGCCCTGCTACTGACAATAAAAGCCTTGTTAGGACACCAATTATTGTTCATATGTTTTATAATGATAACAGATGAATTACCCGCCCTAGATAGTATAAGAGATTTGGATTATTTAATGATTAATTCCTTAAAGATTTGTCTAAATAGGAACTAAAGGAGCTTTAACAAAATCCTGAAAATGCCCCACAAAAAAAATGTCCAAATACTTTTGGCCATATTGTAGATTTGTTAGTGCTTTAAAGTTATTTGTTAGAGCTTCTGAGAAAATTAAGCCCTTTATACTGTTGACATATCTTGACAAGTGTTCTTAATTGATAAGACTGTGAAACGCCATTAGACGAGATTAATTTCTCTTTTTTTTAAAGGAAATTGATAATAAACCATGAAATATCTGACAACATCTGACAGCAGCTTTAGATTCTCTTAAACAACACGAGTTCCTGAACCAGAGACTCACACTGCAGCTGACTAATTAACTCATTAGCAACACCTGCAATCAGGTGATCCCGAAGAGCAAACACACACACCCACACACACACAAACACACACAAACACAACAGAGGCACATGGATCTTGTTTGATTTGTGACAAATAATTAATGTTTACACCCATCAAATTAAACATACAGGAAGAGAAAACATAACAGGTAAGAGAGCTTGTTTTATACTTAAGAAAATGTCTAAGAATAACCAAGGAATTTAGACTGTAAATACAGAAAACATTAGTGCGAAACGTGATGCTGTTAGCAGACATTAGCCTAATAGAATCACTTCAGAGCTTCCTGCAGTCATTTATAGAGGTCAACCTTTGCTAATTCCCCGTTCGAAATTTAAAGACGTTATTTCCTCTAATGTCATCCTTTAGGTGGCAAACACTTATTCTCCAGTAATTTGCATCTCAAACCCATAATTCAGAGGGGAAAATGAGCGAGAAGTTCACTCTGTTTAATCTGAAGGTCATCCCATCCATCTCCAGGAAAAAAAAAAACCCCCTCAGATAAAGAACCTCTAAATTCCTCTATATCATCATCTTGGACCCTAAACCTGAATAACCTGAATTACATCCAATGTGACTCATACAGAGGAGCTGCTGTGCCAAACACCATATACCTGTAATTGAATTCAGATTCAATCACAGCTCAATATATCATCATCACTACAGCCGCCTTCACAGCCCAAATGAGTTCAAAAGCTCCTCTCAGACAAGGTTCATATACACCTTTTTTAATGTATTTCCCACTGTGCCTCAAAGTACATTGTGATTATTTAGTCTCGCCATTAAAAAAAACTGTTATCAGATGTCTTAAACGTCTGTTTGATCATCTATGACCTCAGTAAATGAGGTTTACGATATAAATAATCCTCTTAAAAGCCTCAGAGGGGAAACAAAGGAGAACTGAAACTCATCTGAAACTATTAAACAATATCTTTAATCATGGAATAAATTATACAAAAAAACTAATTACAATTCTCTGCATGGTTCCACTGTGCCTCATTTTTCTGTGTTTGTGATTGTTTGTCCATTCTTGTTTGGTTTTGTCCTTGAAAACTGTTGAGTCCATTTGATCTGCTTCATGTAAATGAAAAGATCATTTCAATGTGCACAAGGACAGCATGCACTGCAGCTTTCTGTAAGTTAAGATGAATAAAGTCAAATTTAGGTTAAAGTCTTCGCATTTGAATTGACACATTATTGTTCTGCATTGGTGGGTCTATACCCAGATATTGATTTGATATTTAGAAAAATAATGATTAATGATATTTTTTCCTTCCATGTCTTTGATTTTTACTGAGTAAAAACACTGCAGGCTCATTAAATACAATTGTGGCTTTATTCTGTCTTTCTGGCAGCACAATGAGATTTAAAGACAGTTTCATGTCAGAATGAAACTGAAGTCAGGCCAAGGCTAAAGACTGGATGCAGAGTGAAACAGCTCTGCTATGTCAAAAGTGGCAAAAATTGTCTCTAGAAACTCTAAAGCTCTAAGGAACAGTGTTTGTTAAATCCTGTTTTGCAGGAACAGAAAAGTAGAAATGAAATTTGGTGATTTCAGGTGGGGTGTTATGTGTTGCACCTGTATCTTCACAGACAAAAGCTAGTTCAACTGTTCAGTGTCTTCATCTGTAGTGAAGGTTGCCAGATATGATTAGTAAATGTAGGTTTTGGTTTCCGGACCAAACCTGGCAATCTCTGTCATCCTTTAGGTGGCAAACACTTATTGTCCAATAATTTGAATCTCATAATGCAGAGGGTAAAATGAGAGAAAAGTTCACTCTCGCTTAATTTCTCCTTGCAGTTAACACTGTAACTGCGAGACCTCAGGAAGCTGTGCACAATCACTCCACCTTGCTAGCGTTAGTCAACAAATCATTTTCTTCCCCTAATCATTAAAAAGTTTTTGTTTTTATAGTTGCAAAATCCCTCTGCAATTATTGTCTCGACTGATAAATTTCTAAAACTTATGGAAAGACTGAAAATAAAGTTCATACTTTTTGTGGTGTTAGCATGCTAACATGCTAAACAAAGACTGTAAACATGTTAAATGTAGCCTACATGCTAAACACCAGCATGCTAGCTGTGTTGTTGTTAACATGTTAGGGTAAGATGCTAGTATTAGCATTTGGATCAAAGCAAACAAACAAAGTAAAGAAGTTTAAAGGTGTTTGTAGTTATTCTTTTTCCCTTTTATAAAGAATTGAAAGGGTAACTTTAGCTGTTTTCACCTTTTCAGTCTTTAAGCTAAGCTACAAGTGAAGAAGCAGAACAAAACTTTTCTTCTTTGCTGCTATAATTATTTTTTAAAGAGGTTAAAGACTTGTGGCAGCTTCTGTAATCATTTTCACAGATGCTTTATGCAAAACAAATGTGAGGTTGTTTTTTTATTTAGCAGGTATAAGGAGTTTGTGACCTCCATATTAACTACAGAGCCTGTGACTCTCAGCATATTTTGTTTGTCCATAATGGATGTCAGTGGATCTATGGACACCTTCACACTAACACAGCTCCATTTTCTCCACGGAGCTGCTTCACTAATTAAAATGATTGTTACCCCATTTAATTGGCTCTGTCAGCTGCAGTCTCAGGAGTCACAGGATGCTCGCAGAGGTAATTGTGTATGAGAGAGAAAGTCAATGATGAAACCTCACAAAAACGTATCGAAAAAACCTGCAACTACACAGGCAGAATAATAGGACTCCTATCTTTTTTCAATTACAGAAACTGAATGGAGACTGTAATGAAGAATTAGTGCAAAGTCTAAAAAGTTGTTTAATGCAAGAAAGTCATAAAAAAAAGGAAATAAGTTTTTAGGCTCCAGGGGGAACAATTTTAATCATGAAAACAGGCTATAAACTCCCAGCTTTTTTATTATGTTCTCATATTATTTCCAATATATTTGGATTTCTCTCGAATGGAAAAGTTAATTTAAAAGAAATTATTAGAGTCTGCTGGCAAATTATAGACAGATCATTTGATACATGAACTAACACTCGACACCAGCTCAGATTTTTATCGTTTTTATAAATGCAGTATTTGTGCAGATCTGAATATTTCAATAATGATGGAGTGCAAAATTGAAAAAGAGAGTTAATGATTGCAATTCTTTTTTAATTTAGGTTTTCCTTGCATTTCAAAGAACCCCCCTTTGTTTACTAAATGACAGAATGTAAAAAAGTATATGCTAAAGTGCTGTATGTTTTTTGAATATCTTAATTTTTACTCTACTTCTCTATGCAAAGGAAAGAGAAATTGCCCTTTTCCTCCACAATATTAGTTTGAATGCTACAGAGCTGTACAGGTTTAGATTTTTTTATGCAAATTATGAGCTGCCCTCATAAATAAATCCCTCAACCAGCATTTTTAATTAATAATTAGGCTGACTATCTTTTCATAATTAGAAAAAAATCATGGTGAATTCTTCTGATGGCTGGCGTTTTGTTTTAATGCCACAAACACATTCAGAGAAAAGCAGCAAATCAACTGAATGAACCAGAGAATTTTTGTCATTCATGCATGAAAAATACCATTTAATGTTTTGTTAATCACCTGTTTGTTTACGCCATGTTCTAATATGATTGTTTGCTTTACAAAAAGCTACCTAACAGAGTATAAATCAATCAAAATAGACTTCACTGCTGATTTAAAATGCAAATGCTGCTTTATGTGTCAGTGTATTAGTTTTAACACTTCAAAAAAATCTAAAAGTTGGCCTTATTTATATGTAAAAATCCATTCTGCAGCATTTTAGTCAAAAATACTTTGACTTCTTATGTAGCTACAGATAACTAGTTTCTTTCCACCTGCAAAGCAAAAAATGAAACTGTTTGAACATGAAGCTTTCAAGTTTCTCTGAAGGGAATTCAAATTCTTTGCACAACTTCAATTTGTTTTTTGCTTATCTTTCACTCTGACAATAATCTCTCCCCAGTGAATGCTACCTGGAAAGCCTTGCTGATAAAACTGAGACGAGTTGTGTGTGGAGTGCTCTTGTGGACACAAGCCGAGGACTCCTGGCAGTGTTTTAAGAGGCACTTAAACGAACTGCACAGGAGCCAAGAACAGCTAAGAGGTAGACACACACATTAAATATTCTGACATTACAATGTGCAAGTGCAAACTGCAGCCTCTTGAAAAATGAACAAACACCGCAGACCAAAACATGAGGGTTTTTTGAAAAGAATTCTAGTGAATGAAATACCAAAATTGAATTCAGCTAGCTTTATTATGGCACTTTGTACATGTCACGTTACAAACTCAACATTCAGGGTTTCTCGGTTCATACAGCACATGAAGAGATCAAGAGAACGTTGCATTTTTATTAAAAATGAACAGAAGGAATCTGGAAGCTGTTTAATTTTCAACACACATTCGAGGAAAATGTCAGTGTAGGAGTGATAGTTTTAATTAAAATTCTGTCGTCCCACATAGATAATTAGTTTTGTGACATTAAAAGACAAGTTCACATTTTTCAAGTCTGCCTCGGTATAATATTCAGCTTTGCCATTATAGTTTTTAATTTTCAGTATCCAACTCTGTGGCAGGTGTAGTCAAGTAAAACTACACAGAAACCATCAGTCTTTTTGCTGATGATTTTGTGGGCTTATTTAGGTCATTTAGAGGCTTCAGTGTTAAATTGAGTGTTTCATTACCACTTTAAAGTCCCTCTTTGTACGTTTTAAGTTTAGCTGATGCCAATTTGAGGCTTCAACAGTTTGAGTTAGACAGTTAATTTCTTCCAAAGTCTTTTTTAGAACCAACTTGCCTCTCTTTTTTTTACCAGCATGAGAAAAGAAACCAAAACATCAACTTTCAAGTACAACAACTTGATTTAACTCATTTGGATCAATGCAGCTGGACTGTAAATTGGCTTGGGCTAAAATTATGAATTCGTTTTCAGACAGAACAAAGACTTAAGATTTTATATCATGTTGAAATTGTATTTTTAAAGGCGGATATGAAAAAATGTGAATCATTATCCATTAACCTAAATCAAAAGTGTTTAACCAAAGCTAACACTGTTGTGATGCATCATCTAAGTGGGGCACCTGCAAATAAAATTTAGTAATCTGCTATGCTCTTGCTTAAATGTGCACTATGCAACTTTTTTTACAGATGTTCAAGCAAACAATGAGACACTTCTTGATAAAAGAAATAGCAGTTTGCATGAACTAAAACAACTTTCAGTTCTTATTTTAAATTCTTGTTTATATTTGTAATGTTTGTGAGGGCAGAAAAAAGCAATTTACACCCAAAATTCTAACAAAAACGCTACATAGTGCACATTTAATTTCTCTAAAAGGAAATCAGAATATCTTGCTTAAATGTCTGTGACAATCTTCCTTAAACTCAAGCAAATTGAGAACATTATTTTTGTCAAAAACTTTCAGTTTTACACCAAACTAAGTAAAGAAAAGAAAAAAGTGCTTACAACTGAGAGGCTGTGACCACAAAATGTTTAGCTTTTTGGCTTCATGAAGAAATAATCAGCTTAAAAATTATTTGCTCACAGTTGTAGAACTTTTTGTTGATCAATTTATCAACTGTTTTATGTTTAAAAGTGACATCTGTGGATTTTATGTCTCCAATCTCTCATTAGCTCTCAAGACCGACACGACATCAACAAAGCAAAACCCTGATTATCAAAGAAAACAGACATCAAGTACCCATCTGTCCTTCTGCAGTCAAAAATACAGATATGTGCAGGGAAACTGTACAAAAACTCCCTCCTGTAAGTAAAAGGAGCCTCTCAGGTCGGTTTATGTGAACATACACTGACATCCATCCACACAAACATGTGGGTTCCCAGGGATCTGACGGTAAACAGGTTGCATTGAAGTGCTACGAGATCTTTCGTTGGCACACGAGGAGTAACATTTACAATATTTACATCTGAGATTAAATAACCAGTAGTCATGCGTTTCCTAAAAACAAACTCTTTTTTTTGTAGAAAATAAAGTTCTCACATTCCATTTGGATATTTTTTGTTTTGTTTTATAGCAAAAAGAAAAAGAACATATCAGTTTCAAATGGCATTCACCGTATATATGAATTACTCCTGTCGGATCTATGATTGGTTCTTGCACTGCACAGGATGCATGAGCAGTGAGAACAGGAAGCATTCTGCGATTGGCATCGACTTGAATAAAACTGTAAAACTAGAACAACATGCTACTAAAAGTACTCCAACAAGAGTCACGATAAAGCTGACTGACGGATTGATCCTCTGAGCGGGATCCCAGAACCTGAGACACTCTAGTGAACGATGCAGCTAGAACGAGTGATAGATTGAGGAACGAAACTCTCCTTGAAACGGCACACTCTCATCTGTCCTTTGTCTTTTGAAGTCAATAAATAACTTAAAAACAAACCTGAATAAATATGACTCGAGGAAGCGACAGTAAGACTGACTTTTTTTCTTTTTTTTTTTTTGGACAGTGAAACAGCCTTGGGCCTTGATGGCTGTCGATCTGCTGCATAAACACCCCGGACGATGAGGTATTCCTCTGACATCATCTTCTCCCTTTGGTGCCTCAGTTCACGGCCGACCAGCCCTGCATCAGTCACACAGAAGGGGAGTTCGGCAGACTCCCAGGCTGGCCAGCAGGCCTTTTGTTGGGGGGAAGTGGATCAGCTCGTTAGGAGAGGACTGGTGCAGGATTTGGGTGGGTTGACTGTAAAGTTCTTCTGGGGGGAGCAGGGAGGGGGTTTGGGTTTAGGTTTAGGTCCGCACCCAGCTGACAGGCACCCAGAAGGACTCTCGCTCGAGCCTTTCCAAGATACCTCGCAGTTCTGCACAGGCACTGGCTGAGTCCTCCTTGATCAGGACCCGGTCCACCAGGTGTCCATACTGCTGATCGATCTGAATGGCAGACTGTCGCATCTCCTGAAGGTCTTCATCCTGTTACAGAGAGCAAAAATAAAGTTATTTCTACAGAAAAGAGACACACACATTCAAACTGACCCCTCACTGTGTCCCAGTTCAGATGTGAAAACCTCTGGGGGATGAATCCAATAAACATGAGTCTTGTCTAAGATCTGAATACAAATCCTCCTCCACATGTGAGACAGTCTCCACAGAGACAGAAACTGTAATGGTGTAAAAAGCTTTCATGACTATAAATGGTGGCAGCATCATGTTTAACCATTAACAGGAGGACTGGGGCTCAATCCATAGAGACTTGGCTCAAAAAAACAGTGGTTCAAGTTCAAGTCCTGCTCAGATTGTGATACAGAGTGTGGATTAGAGGCTGAAGAGGTGTCAGGTCACCTTCTGGGCACCAGAGACGTGTCTCTGACCAAGCAAGCTAACTGCCTGAAGCAAAGCAAGGTGAATCACTGTTAACTAAAACTAAAAAAAACTGTGAAAAAATAGTCAAAGTGCAGTTACATAAAAACGATGCCCTGTAGGAAGAACTTAAAGTATTCTGAAATAACATTGCCTTGATACAAAAGTAATCAAAATGATATAAAAAGGCATGTAAATTTATTTCAGTTTTAGTTTCTTAGACCCTCAAACTATAAAACTTCAACAAAACTGACTTTGCTGAAAAACTGAAACTTAAATTATTAAGGGTTCTTAAGTTTAACTAATTATAACAATTGGGAATTAAAAACTAATGTACATTTGGCAGCCTCATCAATCTTAAATATCTCCACTTATGCATTTTTAAAGGTTCTGTGTGTGTAATGAGAAAACAAAAGATTAAATTCCCCCCAAGTGAAATAAATTATGTGCTGAATTAAATTTAACTGTCTCCTCTTAACTGCAGGCAAACTTGATAATTGGATAGAATTTGTCTGACAAATAAACATTTGTTCAAAAACAAAAAACAGCTTGTGTCTCAGTCTTGTATGTCTCAAAGATACTTTTACTTCAAGTTTGATCTTCACAAACCTTCACTGAACTGGGTCACATGTATCACTGCTAAGAGAAAACCCAGGACTCACTGTAACGCGGCCATGGTCTCCCCCTCCTGGTGATGTGGCAGCACTGCGGCGACGTCTGCTCTCGGGAACACGGGGTTTGACAAATATTACATAGGGCTTGAACTCTGCTGTCCTCAGCCTCTTCAGGGCCTGGAGGATGGTGGAGGATTTACATACAAGAGAGAAAACAGAGGTCAAAAACATCAAAAACATGACAGGAGGAAGTCAACAGTGATGCATGAGAGAGTCCACACAGTGAGCAGATCTGATGCGACTGCCTGCCATCAGCAAAGTGCTGCTGCCTGCAGGATCTGTGTCTCATGACTTGTTGTTATAGCTCGCAGTGAAGCATCTGGATGCACATTAAACCAGATGTGCACAGTGGATTTACCTCAGGCTGCACGTCCACTACACACATCTTATTCTTGGCCTGAACGGAGCGGATTGCTTCTATACTTGTGCCGTACTGGTTCTCTTTGTATTCTCCGTGCTCTATAAACCTGAAACGACAATATGTTTAACATCAGCAAGAAGCAAATCATTCATGAACACACAGGTTTTATTCGTATTAATGGAAACTTACTTGTTATTTAAAGCATCTGCATCAAATTGCTGCTTGGTGACGAAGTGATACTCCACACCCTCCTTCTCATGAGGCTTCTTGGGCCTGGTGGTATCTGTTGGAACATGACAGAGGAAACTATTTGCATGTGTAGTAAAATGTCGGTTTATTGATAAGATCAGCTCGTGGAAATGTTTGGGAACTCACGTGGAACAGCCACCGCGAAACGATGTGGGTTTTCAGCAATCACTCGCTGTTTAAGTTCATTGATTCTTGCTCCGAGGGAACCTTTGCAAGGCAATTTTTGTGTTTGAGAAAAGAAAAAATAAAGATGGTTAACTTCACATGAATCTTTGTGCTGAAAAAAATTGCAAGAAATGAGTCACAAGTGTGTTGCAACACATAGTTGGATCCACTAGGTGTCACTATCATCAAAGGAGAACATTTGAGTCTATCAGCTTCTCAGTCTCACCAATCAGAACCACCAGTCGGGGTCTCTCATTGGACCTCTGCTGGTAGCGGGTCACCTCTTCATAAGTCAGGAATTCGGGGTCTCCAGGATCCGAACCCTCTCCGGAGGATCCTTGTCTGTCCTTCCGACTCAGACGAAAACTCCTCCGTAAACCAGCTGCAGTGAGGTCAGAGAAAAGAAGAACAAAAGGTTTTTGTGGTCAGGGTTGTCGTCAGTATTTACAATGATCAACACAAGATGACATGACAACACTTCATTTCCATGATGCAGACATGTATTTGCATTGAAAAACAGATAAGTGCGGTGAGCAAACAAGTTTTGAATAAACTTAAAACCGACCCTTTGATCATCATGCATTAACAAACCTTAGTAAACAGTGCACACAGATGGAAATAGCCGATTCTTATCTATCATGTAAATACGAGATAACGTGAGATAATAACTGAACTTAGAGCCATTCATGCTTCCACTGAAAACTGGTTCACATGCAGCTGACAGGAAACACATCAGGTGAAAACTCTTAAAGCCTGACACTGACGAAGACTTTGTCTTAAACAAGTCTTTGAATTCGTTCTTAAAAGTGATGAACGCTCCTTCGGCAGTTCAAAACAGATGTCAGTGACCAAAAAATACACATTTTATTCGGACATTACAATCCAAACAAGGCATGCTGCTCTGAACGAGGCTACAGTGCTGAGGCAGGACGGACAGGACAGCCTGGCCCTGAGAAACACCACGTCATCAGCACAAGACTGACTGCAAATCAGGGTCTCGCATGGCCAGAGCTGTCTGTATCCCCCCCCCACATTAGTGGTATATACCTGAGGGAATAAACCGGGCACTGTACCTGAATAAAATTCCCAGGAAAACACCTGACCACAGGAGGGCGCCACTGCTTTACACTTAGGAGAGACTATAACTGGCGTTAGAGCATCACACAACCCAGCCTCACGCCCCCACACAGGGTGAACAAGCAGCAAACGTGCCTGGTTGAGTGTGCAATGCGTCCAACGCAGCAGGGCCCTCATGGGGGGTGGGGAGGGTGGGGGGCAGGGAGGGGGCAAAGGAGGTGTTTTGGGGGAAGGGGAGGAAGGGAAGCAGTGCATTAGCCACAGCAAAGCACAGCAGCAGGGGCAGTTTGCTAGATGCAGGTCCAGGAGGATCCAAACACTGCAAAGGTGGGGGAGTTCGGGTGGAGGGATGGAGAAGGGGCGAGGGAGGGGTTACAGCTCCAAGCAGAGTGCATGACAGGAAGCTGAGATGCTGTTTTTTAACCATGTGTCTGGTTTTGCAGTGAGAAGGCGTGTTTAGATCACTTCTCGTCATTCCAGCAGCTCACAGGGGGGGAGAAAGTGATGGGGATCAGGTTGGGCTGAAGAAGGGGGGAGGGAGGAAGGGAGGAAGGGAGGGGAGATCAGTGGAAGGCTAGAGAGGAGCTGAGGATAAAGGAGACCCATGTCTTCCCTCCTCCCCCATTTAAATCCAATACAGCCTGTTATTACAACACAAAAAGCCTCTTTATCTGTCTGAGTGCAACAGTTTGCAACATTCACCTTCACTGAAGAAATATGGAGAAAATTTCATTTTTCAGGTCTGTATGTTCCTGATCATTCACAGTTTTCTGGACAGAACTGTAAGTTGATAGTAAATTAGGATTTTTTTTTTTTTTAAAAAAGTGAATTCTCTTGAAAAAACAGCTCCAATCAAAGTGAATTTTCATGCAAAAATAGAAATTATTTCAATTTTTTTTACTTGACGTACAAGTTAAGAGCATCAATTGAAAGCTGTCTCTCTTTTACATGAATTTTAGTGAACCTGAATTGAATGTGCAGGTTGTTAGTAACTCATCAAAAGTAATGAACATAAGTTTGTTTCTTTTTTGAGGACTCAATATTATTCATCTCATTTTTTAAAGCTGTACTATTTCTCTTCCTGGAATATATTTTATAAAGTTTTTACTTCACTACAGTTGAAAATACTTTGGTTACTATGAGGCTGCTCTAAATGCTGAGTGCAGTATCTTACTAATAATTACCTTTACATTACTTTTACTTGAGTATAATTTTAAGTACTCTACCCACCGCAGCTGAATGTGCATGAATGTCTGTCTGTTGCAGTTGCTTCTGCTCTTTCGCTTCATATTTTTGAATGTGTAATACTTAAGCTCTGTGCAATTATTCAATTATTCCTCTGTGCAATGTTCAACGACACTTTGAACTATCTGTTAGCGCTAATTATGCTGTGGAGTCTCTGAAGAGGCAGATCTGTTACTGGCACCTGCAGAAGTGTGAGACGATACCTCCTACACATCTTCTCTACGTTTTTTTTTCCTGTCACATATGATAAAAAATACCTGTAACAGTTTTTTTTTTCTACATCTGCTCACATCTTCCCTTCTTTTGGCCCAAATAAATCATATGCCCTCATTTGTCTTCCTCCTTTTGGCAATGTCTTTGACCTTTGACCCCATCTCTCGACCCTTTTGAACCTTCCTCTTCTCCCTCGACCCCCGGCCCCGGACAGGTCAACCCCTAGCAGCAGTCATTTTGACCCCAAAAGCCCAAAAAAGCCACCCAGGGAACCAGCGCACACAGCCAGGCTGCAGCAGGCAAAGAGCAGAGAGGGAGAAGGAGGTGGAGAAAGATGTGCACGCTCTCACCTATGTACTGTCCATTGAAATAGCCCTCACAGTCACAGTCCTCTGTAGGGAGGCAAGCAGGGAAAAGAGGGGGGTAAGCACAGGGTAAGAGATCTGGAAGAGTTAAGGTGGGTAAGGGGGAAGTGGAGGAGTTAAAGACGGGAGGGGGGTTTGGCCATGGGCGCTGGAGAGGGCAGGCGACGGGCAGGCAGGCAGGCAGGCAGCAGGAGGCGAGAGCGGAGGGGCAGCCGAGAGATAATGAAGGCAAGAGGCGCTAACGGAGGCTTGATGGAGAGATTTGATATAACGAGACAAGAGAGGAGAAAAGAGGAGAGGGGGGAAAAAAAGGTGGCTCTCCTTCATCTGAAAAGGAGCCAGCTGTGAGCAAAAAACCTCTGTGAACCACAGTGAAAAAAAAAAGGAAAGAGCTCCCCACAGATGCACAGCTGAGGGATAAACCGCCTCAAACACAAAAACCTGAAATATCCACAATTACACAACAAAAACAACAGCAAAAAAATGATCGTTACTCATCTAAATCTCTCATTTCTGTCCTGTTGTTAAATCTAATGTGTAACCTTGTGCATTAGTTTTAAATGAGGTGGGGGAAAAAATAAATTTCAGCGCAGAAACAAGTGAAAATGATTCAAAAGAGAAGCCGAAAACTGCAGAGGAGGAAAGATGAGGAAAGAGAGCAGAAGATAACAGGCACTGAGGGTGACAAGAAAGAAACGAGGAGCTGCTGTTGTCTGCAACAACCTCTGCTAGGTTGGACTAAAGTCTCCAGGGATGATGTTCTGCCTGCACGACTGAAATAATACACACTCACACACACATACACACACACATACATATACACACGGATTCACACAAACAAAAAAACTAGGCAAAGAATCTAAATTATGGTCTGGTGCACTAACAGCAGGAGGGGAGGAATTAAGCTGGAAGCAGTAAAAATCCCAAATGCACACCCCACTAGCACACATGCAAGCTCTGAACACACACACACACACACACACACACACACATACACACATACAGAGGCTTTCAGGCCTCTATGAGCATTTCCAATTGTGTGCTCTGTGTCGTGTCTTTGTGTTCTGGATGCATCGTGTTTGTTGCTGCTCGTGTACCCACCTTTATCACATCCTTGGTCGTCTGATACAGTGAGCAACGAGGAAAAAAACAGAGTGTAAAACATCAGCGTTAGAGAGGTTAAAGAGCATCACATTCTGATGGAGATGACGGTGAAATTATTCAAAAATATTTGGAATTTAAAGAGATTTTTTTAAATATATTTTGGTCACCACTAATGACGTCAGGAGGGAGTAGGAGGAAGGCGGGAGGGGGGTCCACTTTTAAAGGGCCCCAGCTGGGATTGAGGGGAATTAATCAGAGAGCTGGAGGAGCGTGAAGGGAGGCCGAGACCGAAGAGCCCCCTCAGGCTCGCCGCTGCTGCTGCTGCTGCTGCTGCTGCTTTGTGGCATAGCAGGGCTAGCTGCCATATTACTAAGCTCTTGTTGTCTCCCCGTGGCTCAGGCCTAATCGGATCGCATGCAGCTTACGCGCCACGAAGAGCCATCGTCGCTCGCATCACCCGCTCACCTGGCTGTTTACACGCCACGCCTCTGTGGTATCAAGTAAGAAAGCGAGAAGTGTAATGTTTTGTTTGAGGCCTTTGTTTCTCGGAGGGCACAGCTTATGAAACTGTCTGGATCTGCTTAAGCTGAACTGCTCGCCGGGCCAGATGGACGAAACATGAAAGAGATTAATTCATATCTGTGATCCCTCCCTCCATCTCTGGGTCCCTCCATCTCTCTCCCTCTCTCATCCCTTTTAAAAACATGTCTACACAGCAGCGTGGAAAGGACGGACAATGAATACTAATGCTTCTGAGAATGCCAATTACCAGCACAAAAGGTCAATAAATGTCAATGAAAACATTTAGCATTTATCCAGCAGAGATATTATTGTCCTATAATGACAGTGACTGAGCACATCAGTCGGGAGACGAGAGCTGATGGCTGAGAGATGCTGCTGGTCGTAAACTGTAATTATGAAATAGTGCAGAAAGATGCGGTGGAATCCTGGATGCAGAAACTTACAGACAGGCTTTTTAGGGGATTTGGGATTCGGGAGCGTGCCCATTTTCATCCTGTAGGCCAGTCGCCTGGAGGAAAAGTGATGCAAGAGAGTGAGAGAGCCAAAGAGGATGGAGGCAGGAAGAGAGTCAAAAGGTCAGAAACACACAGTGAGCAAATGTTAAGGAGGGAATTTCAGAGAGGAGAGACACAAGATTTAAACATGAAAGAGAGAGAAACACTGAACGGATAATGAGACAATCGACCCTGAGCTCAACAAAAAAGACCTCCCACCCTCGTCCACATTAAAGGAGAACACAGAAACATCTCTTTTATGTCTGTTTGTGGTGGTTTTGCTGCATGTTTTAGTCACATTGTGTGTCCTCATGGTTGTTTCATGTCTACTTTTGTATCTCTTTGTTGTCATTTGTGTGTTTTTATGATAGATTTGTATCCTCTAAGGGCATTTTGTGTTCATTATTGTGCATCTGGTTGATGTTTCAGGTCTCTTTGTCATTGTTTCGCTATTCTCAAGTTGTCTAAATGTCTCTTTTCACAGGTTTTGCATCTCTGTGCCGTCAGTCTCTCAGATGTTTTATGTCTCTTTGTCCTTCCTCGCTGTGTTTGTGCCTGGTAGGCCTCTTCAGTAATCCATCCATTACACTATGTGATGTCATTAAGCAGTAATGAGCTCTCACTGCTTTTGTTAAGTCATGCTGATGCATTTAAAAGATATTTTTTTTGTTTTAAATCCAAAGCACTTACTGCAGCAGGAACCCACAGTGTCAACAGAAATATGTTAATTCATCCTAAACATTCATTTAACCTACAAAGCGCCACATTAAGGCTTTTTCAGAGCTTCGGTTCCTCTCTGACCTGTGTCTTTCTCTGCGTTTAAGCTGAGGTTACTAATCCATCAGACACTGCAGTGTTTGGCAGGAATCTCCCAGCCCGCTGAGATCATCTTACTGACGGATTATGACACTAACAGTATCAGCATGCGCCTATTCAAGGCTCTGTTTCCATTTATTTTTTTTTTCCACACCGCTTTGATGCTCCGTCTAATCATAGTTGACCCCTCAAAGTGGAACACATGAATGTGGATTTAACAGATTACAAATGGCTGGGTAAGATAAATATCGGCATGGGGTGGGTGACGCGTACGGTTCTGGCTATGATGAGTTTACACCACAGGTTGTTCATTTGAAGGATGCAGATACACGATGTGACACCCGTCTCCTCCCCGGTCGCTCTCACCTCTCCTGGAACTGCTTGGATGGGACGAGTCCGGCCCGAAGGTTGCTGTCTCCCACGCGCTTCGCCTGCCACCACGTGGGGTCATCTTGGGTCACGACCTGCAGGATGTCTCCCCGCTTGAAGGGAAGGCCCGCCTCTTGGCAAGGAGTCGCCTTGTCTTCCAAGGGGATGTAGTCGAACAAGGCTCTCATGTACACCTGAAAACAAAAGCAAAAAGCACCATTTTTGGATACTTAATGTAAACATGGACAAAGCTTTTTATCTGACTGGTTGCGTGAATTTAATGATGATCTGAGAATAAAACTCCATTTTAAATCGTCAGTTTACACCTTTAAAGAGTTAATTCATCTGAAGTGGCACATAAAAAACAAATTCTCAGCTGCAGTTTCACTGAGCGTCTCACTGACTCGAGCTTCATCTCACCTTGCTCTCCTTCAGGCGGTCCTCCTCCTTAATGGCAGGGATTATCTTTAGAGTGATGGAGCCTTGGGACTGGGACTAGATCACAAATAGACAGAGGAGGAAGCAGGGGAGAGAGGATTGTGACTGCAGCCTCAAACTAAAGACAAACACTAAAAGCACTCAAAAGGCACCCTGAAGAGGATTTAAGGTGGATTTTGCTATTAATGGACCATCAGTGCACCTGTCTTTAAATACAAAAAAAGACTCACAGAAAATATTAGGTGAGGACTTACATATAATTTTTGATACTAAAAAGAAAAGTGCAGAGTGCAAAACTATTAAAAATTTTAATTTTTTTACCTCATGATCATATTTCTTTTTGGTTGCATTATGATGATTTTATAATTTACTATTATTTTATTTCAGTTTTACATTCACCACTATAGCCCACCTCTCTTATGCCTGCATAAAAATCAAAAGGTTTACGTTTAGAGAGACAACTGCTCGTTGACTTACAGCCTCACAGAGCTTCTGACTGTGTGTTTAGACCCTATAGATGTTATATTATACTTACATAAGACCAACATAAAACCATTTTTGTCTTTTCTTTAAGATATAAAAATGCTTAAAAATGCAACTGAGTGATGAAATACATGGAATGTTACTGATCTATATTAGCATTTTTTTACACATTAAAATCATATCAGGACGGTTTGTCTCACCAGCAGCTGACTGATCTCATCAGGCCTCTTGTGGATCACAGAGACGCCGTTCACCTCCCTCAGTTCATCTCCTACATGGACCAAACCTGTAAGACAGAGAGACGGTATGAAGATTCAGACTGAGTGCATCAATGACAATAAAAGAGTCTACACTGAGCATCCTGGGTCTGTGGGGTTTATCAGTCGCATCTCAACATCAGTATTGTTGTCGGATCTGCAGATATAAACTGCCTCAGTTCTCAGCTGTGATCTGTGAAGCTACAATCACAACAATGAAATCAAAGGAAGTCAGATCAATACGCTCCTCCCTCAGGACAGTGCAGAACACAGTAGACATGCTATCATGCCATCATACATGTATAAAATATGCATTTAGCAGACATACAAAGAGACCTGAGGCTAATTCTGAGTAATCTGCAGCTTCAGTCTCCACACTGACGGCAGCTCTTTCGATCACTTGACACAGCAAGAAAACGGAGGAAGACATTAATGATTAATGAATATGAGCATCGATAGGTTTACTTTCCACACACACACACACACACACACACACACACACACATACACCTGCATTAGGCTGATATTTCCATGGTAACGCTAATGAAAGGATCTTTGCTGAGTCTTTGTCATGTGTGTCTGTGTCTCTGGGGACTCGTAAGGCCTCTGAGTTTCAGCAACAATCGCTCCATCCTCCTCATTTTTCCCCTCCGGCTGCATCTCTCTGTCTTTCACTTTGATCTTACTGTCATTGGAGTATCATGTTTTGATTTGTTATTCCTCACATGTATGCATATTTAAAAACTGTTTCATCAGGTCTGTTTTTATGTTTCAGAAATCATCCTGGTAGCTCAGCTGCCTGAAGGCTGTGATTCTTTACTGCAACATCTGCAACAGTCTTTAACCATGGAGCAAAACAGTCTCTTATTTGAGTTTGGATAAAAGGACAAACACATGAACACACCTGTACAGGTCAGTAATCTCCAGCCTCATCTGCCTACTACTCTTACCCCCCTGTGATACCTCGTCATTAGACTGCATGTCCATGAGCTGTGACTACAAAACAGCAGCTGATATAAGCTGTGCAGCTGTAAACCAAAATCATGTACTCTGCATCATTTGTAGAAGTTTTAGAGGTTTGAAACAAACATAGAAAAAAAGTTTACATCCTGCAATTAAACACAAATCACTCACTGGTGAAATTTTGCTTATATATTCATTCAATATATGAATATAGGACTGTTATATATGACTGTAGACTGTTTTATTGAATAATTTTTAAAGCTCATCACAGATAACTCGATATGATACTCTGCAGGAAATAAATGAATAAATAAATGCCCAAACAAATGGAAAATTTTGGTAGAACCTTAGTTTTCCCTCATTTCCCTCCCTGATCGTTGTTACGCCACCTTTTGGATTTAATTTACAACCTCCTGTTTGTCTTTCTAAGGTTGAAAACTGCAAGCACAAAAAGCTCAGAGTGACAAAAAACAAAGGCATAATTTACCACTTCGGTCAGCTGCTCCTCCTCTCATGATCCGAGCCACGATCACAGCTCCAGTGGCGTCGTCCCGCCTGATGGTGGCTCCCTGGAGCAGAGGACAGAAGAACATGATCATTAACAGAAAAGAGCAAAGGTCTCAGTCTCTCATCTCCTGCAGGAACTCATGCTTCCTCCTTCACTCACCAGAGGCTCCTTGTTCTTCACCAGCCTGACAATCTTCACTGACTCTTCCTCCAGCTCATCTTCCAAGTCGTCCGGCAGCGGCGGCAACACGGGGTCAAAGTTCTTCTGAGCCACAGTGTCATGCACTGACAGAACGGCCTGATGGGAAATAAAAAACAGACGTGCTGAGATTAAAATACTACTGTTGGAGCTGCTGAGAAGCTCAAAGAGTTGAGTCTGTCAGCAGCCTCAGAGATGAAGTTACAGTCCGATGTCAGGACAAATAAAATGTCTGACAGGAAGGAAATGGTCACATGAATGTGCATCGGCGCTCCATCTCCTCCTCCTCCTGTGTGTTTACCTTCAGATGTGGTGATGTCAAAAGGTGCAGCAGCTCCTTCTCCTCCGTGCTCATTGGTCCACTCTGCAACTCCTCTGCCACCTGCACATCATAACACACACACGTGAACTGTTAGCCCTGACCTGGTATGAACCTGAGCAGGTGTGTGTCGGTAAATGCACGCTGCGGTTAAACCGTAGAATGAATGCAGACAGATCCACAGACATAAACACAGTGAAAAGATAAGTAGAGATGAGCTCAGGTCAGCAGTTTCCCCCCACTGATGACTGGTGAGAGCAGCAGGATATGGAGTTTCACTCGATGAGCATCGGGATGATTCAGCACTTTGAGAACATTAAAATTCACTTTTGATACCTGCGTTGCTTCACTGTGGGAGCTAACTCATTGTGACTGACTGCTGTGCTCAAGTGGAAAAGTAATTTGTGTGTGTGTGTGTGTGTGTGTGTGGGAGGAGGATTGTGTATGCGTTTGTGATGAACTTACATCCTCTGCCAGAGAAGAGGCACTGTGAAGGACGGGCGTTGGACTCTGTCTCTCATACTGTCTCAACTTCTCATGAATCTGTAGCACAAAAACAAAGCAGAGTGACACAGATGTATCTGCCTGGTCGAGGAGATAAAATCATCTGAAGTCACTCGAGACTCAAATTTCACTCTAATTTTCCTGATCGGTGGAGGAATACAAGTTCTCAGATGCCTTTTCTAATGCTTAACGTGATTTATATTTACAACTTTGTGTGCATTTGTTTCTTTTTTATTTATTCACATGCACACATCCTTCAAAAAAAGTAGTATTAAAAAATATAAACCGAAATAAACAAGATGTGTGAGAGGGATAACCCGAGTAAGCCACTTAATGCTTTTGAAAGGAGGCCTAAACAAGTAACATATAATAACAATAAAACATTTCAGACACCAAGAGCAACACAAACAAATAGACAAGCAACATGCATAAATTTGACAGTACACTGCTGCATTTGCATCAGCATGTGAATAATAAGGTGTAACTCCACCTTCATGAGATATCCCAAGCTCCTCTCACTGAAGACATCTTTGAGGAAAACCATGTCCTCTTTGTGATTGGCATCAGGGCGCAGCTGAGAGGTCAGCAGGGCCAAAGTTTCATGTAGCCCTGCACAGGAGAGGGATGAGAAAACCCTGGTGTAGATTAACACGGACAGATGGAGCACAGCGTGCTTTGAGCAGCATGGACTGTATGTGTCCGGCATCTGTGCCAACACTTACCCGCTCCTGCTGTGAGGACCGGCATGGCTTCTTTCATGGGTCAGTGAGGTGAGAGAGGGGAAACCTGGGAAGAGGAAGTAAAAAAAGAAAAAAAAAAGGGAGAAATTATACTCTCCATACTGCAGCTGACTGTTGCTTTCAGTTTCTGACAGATTTCTCCGTCTGGGAGACAAAACAGAAAAGCGTAATGGTGTTTCTGTGTTTCTGTGAGCTGATGTAAAGGCATCTGGAGCCCAGTGTGCAGTAATTATGACCATAAATCATCTCCTTGTAGGCTTCATGCTGTAAGTCCAAGCTGCATTTCCCATTTCGCAGTGCAATTGCCTCATCTGTGAACTTGTAGGGGCGTATGCGTACGTCTGTTTGCATTATGGAGCCGTACTGGTAAGATAAACAGTCACTGCTGCTACTATTAATCACAGCGACTCACCGTTCCCCTTTTTACAAGCTTTGTGTCAATGTGTAAAAGAGCAGGAGGAGAGTGGGATCACCATGTACAAAATGACTAAAACACTAAAACACTGTCATGCAACTCTGATGGAGGACTTCCAAATAACTAGATAGCATATGTAATAGCACACAGTGAGAGCTGTGTTTTAAATGTGTCCTCTTCTACCATATAAACCTACTGGTTTAAGTTTATACAAGCCATTCCGCTGTTTGCTCGAGATAAAAGATATTCACAAATTTGTAATATGAAGGAAATATGCATGAAGCATTGTTCCAAACATCCAGAGAGCCACAAAAATCCATTTTCCCACACAGCTTTGCGGTGCCAGTCCGACTTTTTGTATTTTGAAGACTTTTCTACAACTGTCACTGGGCCTGTTTTAAAAAGGGACCATCAAATGATAAATCAGATCGGTGAACTAGCATCAAGCACATGTCAGAGATGTTACAGCTATGCTAACAGCTGTGTGTGGCTGGATTTGGGCAATGAGATTCTATGCAAATATGCAAACATCAGCAGGCTAACATGGGCATAATGACAATGCTGACATGCTGATGCCAAGCAGGTTTCATGTTTACTGTCTTCACTGTCTCAGTTTAAGCATGTTAGCATGTTAGCCTTCGCTCATCTGCACTAGTGACAAGGCACAGAATATTATTAGTTTCACAGGCGCGACAGGAAAAGTCACAGGTACAAGAAATTTCTTAGGATTCATCCATTAGTGTCAAAGCAGCAACCTCTGCCAAATGGGAAATGCAGGAAACCGAAGTTCCCTAAATGGCCACTTGAGGCTGGCTCTAAAAGCAAGTCAATCCCAATATCAAAACTACCAACTTAACAGCAGAAATACACGATTAAAACCTGACATGAAAATGGTTTTGGTCTCTACAGCAGATTTTTTTTAACTTATGAAAACAGTATGGCATAGATTTTTCTACATAACTTACATATTTATATTCTGTAAAAGCTTAAAGTCATGCTTAAGGGTGTGGCTGCATTGAGTGTCAGCAGCTAAGCGTCTCACAGTCGATGCGTTTCCTCTCCAGTACATATGCTCTTCTTTACAGTAACCTCATGTTCATACGCTGACAGATCCATGAGTGACTCAAAGATGCAGTCGACTGAAGTACTGCACAGACTGCTGGGCTATCGCAGCCCCTACTGATCAATATCCCTGTCACTTCACTCAATATCCTCCACATTTCCTTCCACTGGAAACACAAGTCAATAATATGAACCACAGACTGCTTCGTATTACACTATGAGCCGATGACAGAACAGCAGGAATCATAACAGAGCCAAAACAATACGACGAAGCTAAACTGAGTGTAAACATCTTCATATATATTCTATTAAATGTCATAATTTAAGTTTTGCCAGGATCTTTTAGGTTTACAGTAATGTTGAGGACATTTTAATGGGCTTGTTTACAATCATCATCCTCACATGGCATTATATAATCATACATCATCAACGTATTTACTCTGGTGAAATATTGACAGAAATTACAGTCAGACTGTTTATTAAAAAAAAGAGGAAGAGGCTCAGTTGCTAAAACCTGTCTGGCACTAGTGTGCTTGGCTGCTTTGTATGTGTAAAACGAACATAAGCTTTTTAATGGATGTGCTCAGTACAGTGTTGGTCATGTTACAGTGTTCACCACCTTGTGGGGGCCTGCCGTGATGATGCATCTTTTTGTTGGGTGTTACCTTGTACAGAGACTGTGGAGATTATATCGGTAATTATTTGTTTGTGCTTTAGTATGAATTTGCTCCAGAAAAATCGGCTGGTTGTTACAGAAAGAGAAAATGAGGCTAAAAACCAATGAATCCTCAGAAAAACAATGAAAAAGACAACTTATTCACAAAGATGACACAAGTGTGACACTAAACTCAACTTTTAAAATAGCATGCTAGCCAATTTTTAACATTGCAAGCTATGGATTAATGTTCAGACTGTATGAACAGGTGTGTAGCTGTAAAAATAATTTTTTACTTGGTGAAGGAAAAGCTTACTGTCAGCAAGACCAAAGAGCCAAGGCAGGCAGATGGCCAGAACAGGAACAAAGGAGGAAACAACTGACAGAAAATCCGGTCATTGTGGAGATAATGAGCAGCAGCTGTTTGTAACAGGTAGTGTGTGAGGAAGAATAAATCATTTTCAGGCCAAAGTAATTCATTCAAGCTGACTCATTTCTCTTTTTACAGTATCCTGTGTTCAAAATACGTAATTTCGTTTTTGGTTTTATAATGTATTAGTAGAGTATTGTGTGTATTAGTGACTGAAAATACTATTTAATCAGTCGGTGATACAAAAGAGGAATGTAGATGGCAGATGCGGATCCTTGTTTGTGTGGGTTAATTATTCGTTGATCTGTTGGTAATGCCTCAGGCCTCCAGTAGGGGGCTCGCGCTCCTCGTCATCACTCATCACAGACGAGTGAAGGCGCGAGCTGCATGTGGTTGTTTTCATTCATCCTTCTCCCTTACTATTCCCCTTTATTTAAGGTAATTACCGAACACCAAGCACTTTGAACTTATGAACACATGTTGGTAACAATTTTTACTGTGTGACTGTGGTTTTATATGGAGGAAAAATAGCGTTTTGTACTGTTGTTGAAAGAGTTTGTAGCTGGCTCGGACATTGTGTAAGCTAGCAGCAGCGGGAGACCCCGTAGTCTCACCATTGTTTACATTAACGTTAGCCACTGTTAGCTTCATGCTATATATTTGTGCTGTAAGGTTTGAGTGGTTATTTTTAACACGGTAAAAGCCTTAATAGTTAATATGACAGCAAGAATAAGTTAAAAATGTATTTCATAAATTAATGTCATGTGATTTTGTAAAAAGATCATTTAAATAATTTAGAAGATTATAAAAAGATACACTGCAGTAACTGTGGTCCTGAAACTTAATGTGTTCGTACTTTGGGAAAATACACTGTGCATTTTGTTTGCGTTGTTTATGTGACTCAATACAGACGAGTGACGGTGAGAGCTGCGTGTGGTTGTCTTCCTTCATCCATCTCCCGTATTATTCCCCTTTATTTAAG
>JAPZDV010000009.1:4466009-4477641 GCA_029814665.1 Acanthurus lineatus
CCATTTCACCTCTGTCCTATCAAATAAAGGCCGAAAAGCCCAAAAAAATATTTTAAAAAAAACAACTCTAGGGGAGAGTAGTCCACTTTAAAGTGTACCTAATTCTTTCTTGTTCTAAACCACCTTAACAACAGTCTCTTGCAGTGTGTGTCTTTGTGTATGCTGGATTCAAATTCTCTAAGGAGTTCTTGCAGTATATGCTGATCAGTTATGTTTTCTGATTGAGTTGATGGATAAAATTATTGCTGCAGTTTTCAGTTGGGATAGAAATATGCCTAAAATGTCTACCACAGAGTCTTTTTATCATTCTCAACAGCCTCATGGGTATATACTCAAAAAAGGCATGCACTTTGTAGAGGGGTACAAACCTATGACTGGAGGTTGTGTGGGGGGATCAGGGATCGTGGTATTGGCTGGGGCTAGGGTGGTGGTGTATAGGGTTGTTGGATGGACTGTCGACCGGTTAGTTGAAGGAGTCAAGCTGGTGTTTCCTGTTGTGTTGTTAGCCACTGTAACTTAAAAACACAAGCAAAAATAAGTCCAAGAACATTTAAACAGAGAAAACAGCTGTCTTCAATATCTATTTGTGCGACTTTGATTATTTATATTAACCATATTCTTTTTCATAGAGCTGCTTAAGGCCAAATCATTCATCTAGATTTTTGACCATAAAAATTTTGGTCACATGTAATCTGCAGTTTACTGATGTTTCACTAAATTATTAATTAGCAGAAATTTTAAAATGGTCACTGTTGCAAATGCTGTTACTTTGCCTCATTGACTGCAAATCTTTGGAGCTTTGTTTCCTGGTAAATCAGTTTGAGTGCAGGATTTTGTTGATTTCCTGTTCAGATTTTTGATACTGACCCTCAAAACAGTACCCTTGCACTTAAATAACTTCTGCTTGCGATTAGATTTGCTCTTTTTCTGCTTAAAGTGTATGCTTGTACTCAGAGTAGAGGAGTGTATGGATAGCTGGAAATCAATGGTGATTTAGTGGGCATGCTAAAAGAGATTGTCTTCTTGACTGAACTTTCACTAAGCTTCATTTGAAAAAAACCCTGCGTTATCTCAGTCATGATTTTTTTTAATCTAACCCTGGAGCCTCATGGGAAACCAAAGTCAATTTTAATGCCAAAACATGAATTGCTTTTGACAAAATTACATGGAAGTGACAGTTGTGTGACCAGTGACTGTTACATTAAAACAAAGATCAAAATAACTCCAAGGACATTTAAATGGAGAAGACAAGCATCATCAAGTCTACACAGTGAAGGCTCTTTATTGAATTCCCTCTCTCAGTTTTGTAAGTCTATTGGTAGTTACTGGTTAGGCAGCCTACTGATGGTCTACTACATTTTTTTCACAAAAAAAACCTCAAAAGAATGCTGATTGAGATGGGTGAAGAGGATATGGGTCCGTTTGTGAGGCTTCTGTCTCCAGTGACAGACAGTGGAAAATAAGTTTGGTTAACTGGTGGTCGTTGTGTGATCTGGTGTGGTAGCTGTAGTCTTACTTGTGGTGGTTGGTTGATTAGTGTCTGGGTTTGGAGAGTTTGTTGTCATGCCAGTTTGAGTAGATGCAGGGTTAGTTGCGCTGGTGACAGAAGAGACACCGTCCACGGTAACAGAAGTGGTGGATTGTCCTGTAATGGAAAACATAAACGTCCGCATAAATGTGCTGACAGAAACAAGACATATTTTCACTAATTGCCCTTTTTTTAATTCATAAAATCTACTCTATTATGATAAATGTGAGAAACTTAGTATGAAAAATCTTTGGCTGTCAGCCTGCATAAATGGAAATGTTTAGTATCCTTGGGGCATCACTAGATGTAAGTAAAAACTGACAAAAAGTCACCTTGTAAATTAACATGGTGAATGTGTACCTAATAACAAATCTAACAGATATAAAACATTAGCATTCATTTGTTTAAGTTTATGTCCGCGGTTTCTGGCTCATAGGCAACGTCATTTCCAGTATGCTTTACAGCTAAGTATTTACCCAGGTATCTCAGTTCTACAATGTCAGCCTGCATGTGGTCTATTACTATTTTTTCATGGAAAAAACCCTTGGAAAACTTGCAGTACAACAGTAAGATTATATGGAGACTGTAAAATTCCTCTACTTTAAAAAAAATACAGTTGTTTAAAAAAGGTTTGAACCCTGAGAAATTCAATAAAATGTCAATGATGGTTTTTATGTGATCTGATGTGGTTGCTGTAGTCTTACTTGTAGTGGTTGGTTGATTAGTCTCTGGGTTTGTAGAGTTTGTTGTTGTGGTAGTTTGTGTGGTTGTAGGGTTATTAGGGCCGCTGACAGAAGAGGCACCGTCCACAGTAACAGAAGTGGTGGATTGTCCTGTGATAGAAAACATAAATGTCCGCATAAATGAGCTGACCGTAATGTGTTTGTGTTACTGGTGGTCATTGTGTGATCTGGTTTGGTAGCTGAGGTTTTACTTGTGGTGGTTGGTTGATTTGTGTCTGGATTTGGAGAGTTTGTTGTTGTTGTTGTTGTGGTAGTTTGTGTGGATGTAGGGTCAGTAGAGACGCTGACAGAAGAGACACCGTCCACAGTAACAGAAGTAGTGGACTGTCCTGTGATAAAAAACATTAATGTCAACATAAATGAGCTGATCGTAATGTGTTTGTGTTGCTGTTGGTCATTGTGTGATCTTCTGGGTTGCTGTGTTTATACTTGTGGAAGTGGGCTGATTTGTGTTTTGGTTTGGCGAGTTTGTTGTTGTGGTAATTTGAGTGGATGTAGGGTTAGTTGGGCTGCTGACTGAAGAGATACCTTCCACAGTAACAGAAGTGGTAGATTGTCCTGTAATAAAAGCATAAATGTCCAAATAAATAAGCTAACTGTAAGGTGTTTGTGTTACTTGTGGTCATTGTGTGATCTGGTGTGGTTGCTGTGTTTATACTTGTGGAGGTTGGTTGATTTGTGTCTGGGTTTGATGAGCTCATTGTTCCTGTTGTGGTGGTTTGAGTGGATGTAGGGTTAGTTGGGCTGCTGACAGAAGAGGCACCGTCCACAGTAGCAGAAGTGGTGGATTGTCCTGTGATAAAAAACATAAATGTCCAAATAAATGAGCTGACCATTAAATGTTTGTGTTACTGTTGGTCATTGTGTGATCTGATGTGGTTGCTGTGTTTTTACTTGTGGAGGTTGGCTGATTTGTGTCTGGGTTTGGCAAATTTGTTGTTGTGGTGGTTTGAGTGGATGTATGGTTAGTTGGGCTGCTGACAGAAGAGACACCTTCCACAGTAACAGAAGTGGTGGATTGTCCTGTGATGGAAAACATAAATGTTCACATAAATGTGCTGACAGAAATAAATGAATCACTATATTTTTTACTTACTGTTTTGTCTTTTTTATATACACAAAACCTACTCCTTATTAATTAATGTTTAAATTCAGTATAAATATTTTTCAACTTCCAACTTGCATAAATGGATTTGTTTGTCCAGCTGAGGATATTACTAGATTAAAGCACAAACTTGCATAATGTTTCCCTGTAAGTTTACATTGTGAAGCCTTGGCTAATTATACATCTTACAGACATAAAACATAAGCTTTCATTCGAAGTTGAGTTTGTGTTTGTGGTTTTTGGCCTGCAGGTAACTTAATGTGCGGTTTGTTTAGCTGCTAAGGGTAAACCCAGTTAATCTGCTTCTTGGCATTGAAAAGGGAGCCCACTGGTGGTCTATCACAATATTTCACGATACAAAACTTTAAAAAACAGCTGATTCTAACAGTGAGACTAATAAGAAGCCTGCTGTAGAATTCCTCTCATTTAAAACAGATACAGTTGTTTAAAAAATGGTCAAAGCATGAGGAATTAATACAATCTGTGATTAACAACCAGAAAGTCTAGCTAACATTTATGTTTACCCAGTGCAAGTTTTACTCATGATTCTCACTATATTCCCTCTCACCTGCAAAACAAGATATTGGATTTTTTTTCTTTTTTTCTTTTTTACCACTGCACATTAGTACTGATTAATTGATAGCAGCACTTCCAGAGGTAATTTTTTTAAAAATGAGGCGTGTTGTTACACCATAAACCTCAGTGAGGTTTATGGTGCTACTGCTTGGTATTGATAGTAGGGATAAAGGCAGATGGGGTTATGGAGATAGGTGAAGAGGATGTGGGTCCCTCTGAAAAAGGTTTGTCTGTTGTGACAGTGGAGACAATCTTTGTGTCACTGGTGGACATTGTGTGATCCGGTGTGGTAGCTGTGGTCTTACTTGTGATGGTTGGTTGATTTGTGTCCGGGTTTGAAGAGTGCATGGCTGTGGTTGTAGTAGTTTGTGTGGATGTGGGGTGAGTAGGGCCGCTGACAGAAGAGGCACCGTCCACAGTTACAGAAGTGGTGGATTGTCCTGTGATAGAAAACAAAAAAAAAGGCCACATAAAGGTTCTAACAGTGATAAGTTTGTTTCACTGGTGGTCATTGTGTGATCTGGTGTGGTTGCTGTGTTTTTACTTGTGGAGGTTGGTTGATTTGTGTCTGGGTTTGGAGATGTTGTTGTGGTGGTTTGAGTGGATGTGGGGTTAGTTGGGCTGCTGACAGAAGAGATATCTTCCACAGTTACAGAAGTGGTGGATTGTCCTGTGAAAGAAAACATAAATGTCCACATAAATGTTTTGAAAGTGATGAGTTGGTGCCTCTAGTGGTCATTGTGTAATCTTGTGTGGTAGGTGCTGTCTTATATGTGGTCTATTACTATTTTTTCATGGAAAAAACCCTCGGAAAACTTGCAGTACAACAGTAAGATTATATGGAGGCTGTAAAATTCCTCTACTTTAAAACAAATACAGTTGTTTAAAAAAGGTTTGAACCCTGAGAAATTCAATAAAATGTCAATGATGGTTTTTATGTGATCTGGTGTGGTTGCTGTAGTCTTACTTGTAGTGGTTAGTTGATTAGTGTCTTGGTTTGTAGAGTTTGTTGTTGTGGTTGTGGTAGTTTGAGTGGATGTAGTTTCAGTAGGGCTTCTGACAGAAGAGACACTATCCACAGTAGCAGAAGTGGTGGATTGTCCTGTCATAGAAAACATAAATGTCCACATAATTTTTTATTTACACAAAACCTTTTCCTTCATGATAAAAGTAAAAAAACTAGCATAAAATTTCCTCTGACTCCAACCTGCATACATGGTTTTATACCTTGTTAAGCTGACTTGATGTATACTTGTCTATTTACACATCCATCAGAAAATATTCCAACTTTTATAGTTATCCTAACATTATCAGGGACACATTCATTAAGATGCTCATTTATGTGCCCATATGGTAACCTCAGTTCATGAGATTATTAAAAATTATCAAGAAAAATATGTTAAAATATGATGAAAAGAGTGACTTCATAAAAAAAAATTCAAAAAGCTACCATCTTAAATGAATATTTGGTAAAAAATTTTGAGATGGTAGTTTTAAGTCTCAGTTATATATATAGTGTAATGAGTCACATGATCAGAGTTTGGGTTGGAGCAAAACAGGTGCTTTAGGGGTTGGCAACCAACATGGATACAACAGGGAAACCTGAGATAACTTTTTTTGCATTTGGTCCAAGAGACACACATTTCAACTGTTATTTGCTTATTTTTGAGAACATTGTCGTATTAATGTGTTTTGGATGAACAGCATGACATACTTCAGTTGTTTATATGACTTTCTGCACAATTCAGTTTCTAATTTGTTTTAGATACTGAATCAGGTAATCATCATCTTTAGAAAATAAATAAAATGAATAAGCTGTGTATATTTGAAAGCTTTGTGTTCTTTATTTTTGTAGTTTTCATGGTGTCTGCAAAAACAACAAAGGGACAAAATAAAGCTTCAAAAGACATCTGTATGATGTATGGCGATTATTTTATTTGACCAGTGTAGCTGCACTTGAGAATTTTACCACAGTTTTCAAAACCTAACCAGATCATATACTTTTTATAGGGAGCTTCTTTTGTGAGTATAACATTTCTGTAATATTGTAATTTGAAAAAATAATGTGTTTAGAAAGAAACACATGCCAAATTATAACATAAGGGGCACCATAAAATCAGCAAAATGGCAGGAAATAAAAACACCAAAATATTTTAATTAACAATTAAGATACTAACGTTACATCCATCCTTGCTGTCATTGTAAAAGTACAGATATTAAGACGAAAAAAATGCAGTAAACTGGTTTAAACCCCAATGGGTGAAAACTAGTAACCCACAGAGGATATGGGACTTACAGCAGTGACACAGTGGAGTTTGTTACTGGTTTTATTGTAATTCGAAAACTATTAATATTATTATACAAAGCAAAATCAGAGAAGACAACAGAAAACCATCGACCATCAAAAATTAAAGAGCTGCCAACTTCATTTGACCATCAAAAATTAAAGAGCCGCACCCCATTAGTTCAGTGTGCTCTGAGGCCTGTTCCCATTTATCCCACTCCCATTCTTGGGCTTTGTGTTTAGGGGGAACCAAAAGGCAGCTTGAGGAGCGGTGCAACCAGCAGGAGGTCTGCGATAATGGCTGAAGCTGTATACTTCAGCTCCTTATCTTAATGCATTGAATAATTACATTCAAAACCCCTTTCCAATAGCCAGTGAAAGAACATACTACTGAAAGCCAGATAAGTGGACACCTTAACCAAACAGTTTTCTCCTTTAGTCTTCTCAAAAGCACAAGGAACTGATGAGAAAACCAGAATTATCGGATCCTGAGGGTAATTTTCTGTGTGACTTAATAACTTAATTGCCTGATAACCAAAACTCATTCAGAGATGGAAAAACACAGGCTCTACACACAGAGAGACAGGAGACTTTAATAGATACAATGTGCACACACACCAATATTCACCCAAGAAATTATGTAGAGGGGTAGAGAGGACATTAAACAGTCTACAATGATAAGGAAGTGCTAAAAATGGGAAAAGACAGTGTTTTCACAGGTGCCGTTTTAAATGGTTATAAAGTACCGGAGTGGTAGGGTACAGCAGGCCTGGATCTCTAGGAAAAGCTGCACAAGATCTTTGCTGTAAAACACACTTGTATCAATAACTGACTTGCTCACCCAGACTGAGTCTTGAGGGCGATGAATAAATCTTACCAGATGACTAGAGGTGAAGATTAACAAAAATCCTCTTATGTCAGATCCAGTTTGATTAGGCATGTAACATCACCTGTCTGTTACATTTCATCCATTGCAAAAAATTTGCATTTCCATGAAGGACCAGGTTTAAGGTTCAGTACTTCATTGTGCACCATATTCTAACACCTTACATTCTATTTAAATCCCAGAGGTCAAAATTTTATCAGCTTATTTGAAAAATCATCACATTTCAGCATTTTTTAGATTCCTATTCCCAGAAACTGGGCAGACAGTTTTAGTTTAAAACTCAGTCCTGTAGATTGGTCAGGTGTGTGTGACCTGCTCCACTACATTAGCTGGATGTCGTGCCAGTGTAAGAGCTGGCAGATGGATCTGCAGCACACATACAGACCTCTCCAGAAACCAAAACAGGACACATTTCATTCAAGTTAATTTAGTCTTTTTTCCTTAATTTCGAGATTTCACATCTATAATAAATGGAAACAACTTTTAATGAGATGAGTCACAGTTTTTAACAAGTTAGATTTATAAGGTTCATTACCAATGTGTCCTTGCATGATGAATTTACTGGAATTTGCAAAAATATAAAAGGTTGATTTTCTACACTGAAACATGTAGTACAGCAGGTGAACCCTCATAAACTATTATTATTATATTTAGAACTAAAGGATCAGGCAGAATTTAAACAGTAAATGACTTTCTTAAAACCTATTTTTCAGGTATTTGAGTTAGATAAGCTTAACATGATTACACTAGTTTCAGTGTTTATGTAAACATTAATGTGATCAATTAATGTACAATTCCACATTCCAATTCCATAAAAAATTTTATAGTAATAAACTCTACATTCAATAATTGGGGTATTGTTTTAGTGTAGGACTTCAAGCTTCAAGCAAGCTCAATTCATGCAGACTGCTATTTTCTTAGTACCTTCTAGTTACTCCCACATACACAAATATAAAAGGTAGAATCTCACCTCAAACGATAATCAACCTAAGGGTGATACATTTGTCCTAGCCATGAAAGAAATATTTCAGTTTAAACTAAGGAACAATTAATAAACACCTTGGCAGCAGTGATTTGGTCCTGAAACCAATTGTGTACTTGATTATCCCTGTAAAGATCTAAATCTCAGTTAAAGGGCAACTCTAGGTGTGAATGCAAGCTTGAATGGTTGTTTGTCTCTATGTGTCAGCCCTGTAATGAACTGGCGATCTGTCGAGGGTCTATCTTGCCTCTTGCCCAGAGTCAGTTGAGATCAGCTCCAGCCTGCAACCCTCCACAGATTAAAGACAATGGATGGACTAATGAAGATCTCAATCTGTAAACCACTGCCATCTTTATCACCTTCTGTTAGCATAGCTAAAACTATTATAAGTGGAGGTCAACAAGAGAGAGAAACTGCTATTGTTTGGAGGAATTACACAATCATCCTTTTTACCTGTCAGTAAAAACAAATCTATGAAAGGTGTATTGGGTGTGAAATAATTTTGAAATTTCCCCAGATTAATGACATTATAAGTGTTGATATGGGGAGTCCACATTACTGAGTTCTTTTTGTAAAAGCTCAGTTTATATCTCTTGGCCTTTACATTCAGTCTTCAAGGTCTGACAATGATATGATGTTGCCAATTGAAAGACGGTAAGGTTCAGACCTTGAAAATGTCCCACTGCACAAAGGCTCCTGACATGCTGAGACGTTTCTGGCATCTATCTATTGCACAAGTTATGAGTAACCCAGATAAAGAGAGGCGGTTGTTGTCTAAATAAGGACACAGGGAAGTGATGGACAAAGCAGAGAACAGAGAAGAATGTTAGTGTGCGTGGCTTCACATGAACAAACAGAAGTTCCCTTTCCATTTTTTTCTTCACAGGGATAATTGCTTTCACTGTCCGAGCTCTAAGTTCTCTATTTCCATTTACAAATAAATGTCAGTCATAGATAAAGTTTCACAGCTAAGTTATGACGCCTTGGCTAGAGACAGAAAAAAATTCTTCCATATCAACACAGACCACAGCATTTCTTTAACTACATGGTGAAGTTACCATTCTGGAAAGATATACTGAACCATATAAGACATTATAAACAGGAGGGCAGCCATGTCAGTCAGTGCTATAAACTTGAAACTGTTGAGTAATTAGGAGCATGCTCTGCTGTGCAACTCTAACTGCAGCCTTATCTCTGAGGATTTAACCTACAACCGGATAATCCCCTGCAGACACAAAAGGGATGGCTGGGTCAGGCAGGGTGACAAGTGGGTCTAAGGTCGGACCATACACTTAGGAGTATAAGGATAAGAAAGTCCGGCTTTACCCACTGACTCCTTTTCCTCCAACTATTCTAAGTAAGCCTATCACTCAGTCTGACAACCTGTCACTATACTGTACACTAACAGTTGAGAGCCGTCAAGAATCTTCCACCTTTATTTTGCTCCCTCTCTTTTTTGACATAGAAATCAAACAGGTGCATTGTGGGAGTATTATATCTGTTACCAAGGAGATATTTGCTTTATGATGTCAAGGCTTTGCCTCATTTCAAATTAGTAAGAGTAACAGTAACAGAGAGTCAGGTGCTTCACGTAATGCTATAAAAGGAATACTCCTATAAAATATCTGCTCATGAACTGCGGGTCAGATACAGTGCTCACGAAACAAATCCTTAACTGTCTGTCCACTCTGCCACGCCAGGAAAATAAATCCTTGTCTGTTTAATTACACACCAGAAGGAATCCTGAGCAGCCCAGTGAGCTGCAGACAAAAACACTCACCTCCTTACTCAATGTTGCCATAAAATATGTTGAGTTTACTGTCAGGGTTAGGGAAATTACGTCCCTGAAATAGTTCTTTAACACATCTAGTGGCACTGCAAAAAGAACAAACTTGATTAAAGAACACACACACAGGTAAGGAGATGAACTGAAGTGGTCAGAAGTAGCCCCAGAAATTGTGTTTCCATTTGTTGTGCTTTTTTTAAAAAAAAATTACAACATCTGAAACAAACTGCAGACAAAACTGCTGGAGGCATGCAGAACTGCAGCTCACAGCTAATTACCTGTCACACTTTTGGTCCCACTGCTAGCTAATGAGAGCAAACATTTCTTACATACTGCTTTATGACCTTCTGATATTTAAAGATGCCCATCTCTGTGTTACAAAACCTTAGGGTTCACCAACACATACACACAGGTTAATATCCTTTAGCAGCCATTGCTGAGGGAAAACCAGGCCTCAGGGTTGCCACATCAAAGCCAGCCAGCTGACACAGGGTCAACATGAGCGCCCTTTCAGGACAGAGAGGAAGCTCTTATTTTCACTAACCAACAGTGTGTCATCATGCTGAGAGTCTCATGTTAACAACCCTGATTAGAGGATACAGAGACCTTGTGTAGAAGACATGAAGAGCTCAGAAAAATGTCAGTATTCCTAAATTTGTACAATTATGTTTTTCAGCATAGAAACATAGAACTGAAAAACTTGGACAACTACTCAATAGATCACTTGCCAACTTTTTGATATTTGATTTAATTAATAAGAGGATATTTTTAACAAAGAGTAGCTTCAGTCTTCAGTTTTCTTTATTCAAAGTGTACCAATTTTAATTTGTTTTCTTACAGATAGTTCCAGATTGCAATGCCATTTTCTGGAAACTGTCACAGAAATTCTCATTAGTTTGCGGGTTTTATAGATGATTCTCCCATTATAGATTTCCTGTCAACCCTAATTCAGGTTAATGATAAATTGTTATGGAAAAATTGTGTGTAGCAATGATTTATAAAGTTAGGTAACACAAAAAATGTCACACAAACTGCTGTTTGATGGACATCATTATGCTCAGCCCCCAACACACCCACACACAGATACACACAATGTCAGGCCACTGCTATTGCAGAAGATGGCACTGAGAAGAACAGCAGACAAGAATCTGATCAGATATCTCATCTCAGTCTTAATTTATTCCAGCTATTCTTGTCATTCCATGGGTCCTTTCCTTCATCAAACCTCTTAATGTAAATGGTGTCCTCAACAACAGGAGGCAGACAGGAATTAGTTCTCTCTATCTGAACTAGCAGAGTTATTATACTGTAACTCAGAAGTAACAGATGGCTCCCTGGTGCAGAGCTCACTCGCAGGGCCTCTGCACATATCATATCCAATTAAAGCTCTGTCAGCACAAGCTTCCCAATTACAGAGTGAGGTTTACTGGCCTGTAGTAGGTCTAATCCAACAGGATACAGCAGGGACACAGTGACAGAGGGAGGAAAATGAAACAGCAGAGAAAACAGCAACAAGAGTTCATGAGAAGTGAGGTAAAAACAAGCAAGTTGTGAGAGAGTAGGTCAAATACGGAAAATGAGGTGAAGGTGATTATTCAATAAGTAACAGAGACAAAAAAAGGGCACCTGGGTTATACATAAACAACACTAACTAACCTGACCTCCTTACATACTGATAACAATGATACTGATAACAGAATAATTGCTATAGATACTGGTTGATGTGTTTGAATGCATGAAAG
>JAPZDV010000009.1:4479027-4510941 GCA_029814665.1 Acanthurus lineatus
GTTTGGTCTGTTGTAGTGGCAGTGGATGAGTTTGGGTCAGTGGTTGTTATTGTGTTTTCTGAAGTGGTAGTTGCAGTTTCACCATTGCTGGTGGCTGAACTTGTCTCCAGGCTTGAGGTGGATGTGGAGTCAGTTACACTGTTGTCAGTAGTGGCTGATTCTCCTGTAATGGAAAAGGTAAATATTTAAATAAATGTGCTGACAGCAACAAATAACCAGACAAACATTCAACAAATGTTTAATATTGTAAATAAACCTCTAACAATACTATTGTGTTTTTTCTCTACTCTCAACCTGCAAAAATGGATTCATGTGACCACTTGGGGGCATCATTAGGTGTGGCTACAAATTCACGTCACCTTTTACAGTCAACTTCTAAAATGAGTGCCCTTTCACTCATCTGGCAGACACATAATAATGGCATTTATGTTAAGTTGTGTTTGTATTTTTAGCTCTTGAGCAATGAAATGCTACACTATGTTTAGCAGCTAGTTGTTAACTTGGTTAGTCTTCTGCTTGGTGCTGAACAAGGAGTGTACTCATTCTCTACCACAACTTTTTCTTTTTTAAAAAAGAAAACTTGCACACCAATCAGAGTCTTGACAATGCAAACAACTTAAAACTGAGGGCCATTAGACCAAAACAATCAAAAGGTGACCGTTAACTTTTTTTTGTTAAATACATGTAGAAATGTTTAAAAATATGTTCCAAGGCTGTGAAAAAATCGAAGATTTATTAAAAATAAAAAAAAGATTTCCTCGCTTGTATAGTTATCAGTGCACTTTTCCCATGCTCCTCTCTAAATTCCCTCTCAACTGCACATAAATCTTAAAAGATTTCAGTAAAACACACATATACACTGATCATTTACCTCCTTCTGAGGTTGTTGTTGAGGATGCAGGGGTGGTGTTACTTCCACTGCTGGTTGAGGCAACACTGTCTGTGGAGGTGTGTGCAGGGTCAGCAGTGTTTGCTGAAGATGTTTGGGGTTCAGCTGTGGAAGTTTGGTCTGTTGTAGTGGCAGTGGATGAGTTTGGGTCAGTGGTTGTTATTGTGTTTTCTGAAGTGGTAGTTGCAGTCTCACTATTGCTGGTGGCTGAACTTGTCTCTAGGCTTGAGGTGGATGTAGAGTCAGTTACACTGTTGACAGTAGTGGCTGATCCTACTGTAATGGAAAAGGTAAATATTTAAATAAATGTGCTGACAGCAACAAATAGCCAGACAAACATTCAATAAATGTCTTAGATTTTTACTAAACACAGAGACCTTTTACGATATAATAGATGTAAAAATTAAACTTTTTTTATGAGAATAACATTTTTGTAATTTTGTTGTTTTTCAGAAACACATGCCATTGTAAAACCTAAGGTCCTGCACAAAGTCAGCCAAAATGAAAGGAAATAAAAACATCAAAATTTTCTTTTTAATAATTATTATACTAAGGTTACATTTAATCTCAGACTATACAATTACATAAACTGGTTTAAACTCTCTTGGTCTAAAACGAGGAACCATTAGAACATATGGGACCTCCATTAATGTTACAATAGAGTTTGATTCTGGTTTTATTCTAAATTGAAAAGCTTTTCATAGATTATTCAAACTAGAATCAGAGAGGATAATGTAAAGCTCGCATCAGTTATTCAGACTTTTGAATTCTATTTAGACATTTAATATTCCAATAAGACAAGGAATTCAAGAGAGCAGCCAGGTTGCTTTTATTTCATGGAGCTTGTAAAAAGTGGAATATGCTGTGACTCTGCAGATAATGGTTCCTGAAACTGATGGCTGTTTACAGTACCCAGATATATCAGTCACAAGAGCTGCCAATTTTATTTGACCATCTTACAGGACAGAGCTGCACCCTGTTTGTTCAGCGTCCTGTCATGACACCTGTACCCATTTATCCTGCTCCCACTCTTGGCTTTTTGTTTAAGGGGAATCGAAGAGCAGCCTGGGGAGCGGCAAGAGGTCTTTGATAGTGGTTTAGCCTGTTTACTTTAGCTCCTCATCTGAATGCCTTGGGTAACTACAGGACACTTTTATAGATAACATGTGCATACACATCACAACCTTAAAAAAATACGTAGGGGAGTGGAGAGGACATCATGCAATCAACAATTATAGATAAGGAAGAAATGAAATTTGAGAGCAACAGTATTCCCACAGGGCACTTTTATATGGTCATAAAGTAAGGAATGCAGGGTTAAGCATTGCTGTATCTCCGTGTGAAGAGATCTTTGCTTTAACACATTTGTTTCAACTTATGACTCACTTGTTTTTGGGATTGAATCTAGAGGGCACTGAATTAATCTTATCATATGACATGGGGTCAAGATGAACAAAGTTCTCTTACATTTACATTATATTCTATTTAAATCACAAAGTCAAAGTTTTATTTTAAGTTTTTATGTGCAGCCAGTTTCAGTTTAAAACTTGGTCCTTCAAATTAGTCAATGACTTGCTCCAAAACATCAGCTGGATGCCATGTTAGTGTCAGAGTCAGCAGATAGATCTGTTATCAGACAGCAATAAAGACCTATAAAGTTTTTTTAAATACAGTTCTTAACATAGAGTGATGATTAACAAAAAACAACCAGTTGCCAAAAAGTTGAAAGATAACTCTGTTGGTTTGGACTCTGTAACAAACTCTCTCAAAGGGCCTTATCTGCTCTGTATGTGTGTTTTAGAAAAACATTTTTTTATCGACTCATATCATCCATGTAATTTCCAGCAAGTAAAGTTTATAGCGGAACGGTCACTCCCTGTTATCTTGACCAATGAAAGACCAAAAACCATAAGGAAGAAGATGCTGATTGATGATTAAAAACTTTCGAAATCATTCTGAAAGATGTCAGTGTTTAAAAGAGGACATCCCAGAGAAAAGACTTTGTACCTGTAGGATAGTTTTTCACTTCTATCAGTTACATTTGGCAAAAATTATTGCAATGCATTAAAGCATTTTTGTCTTGAATGCTAAACTGAGAAGTTAGCAATTGGATGTATTGTCATAAAATTTGATGAAGTATTAATGGTCACCTAAGGATGTATTTTATTTATTCTGGTGGCCCGCTGACTTTTTTCTTGAGCACCATTATCAGGCCAAAATTCAGGTTTTTTATTCTATTTAATGACCAACTACCTGCAAAACAAATGGCGTACCCATCATCCTCAGTTGCTCATGTGCAAAGTGCCTAGTCACAAATATTAGCATGTTACCAAATTTGGATATTTAGTCTGATAAACATAATACCTGTAAAAGAATTATATGATAGCATTGGCGTTTTATGCATGTTAGCACCTGTTAGCTTAAATCACCACTTAGCCTAGGTGCAGCCTAACAAAGCCACTGGCATGGTTGTAAATTTTTATTTTAGCTTAATAGCAAACTATCTCTCAAACAGTACGCTACATGGACAACTGCAAGTAACCTATCTGACACAAAGCTCTACATTTTGAATTAAATGTTTTTAAATATTGAATATCTCCTCATTTGATGTGAAAAAATAATTTGAGAACTAATCTTAAATTATTACAGAAAGAGGAAGGGCTTGGGTTAAGTTGATGGAGGCATATTCACAATGTGTGTTAACAATGTGTTTCTGTTCTATTGAATGTAAAATAGGTTTTTAAAAAATCTAAAAGGCAGAGTGATATTTTGTTGGTTGATTTTATTCATTTTTACATGATCTACAACTGTTGTACTTTCAGAAAACATTCTTATCATCAGAGCAACAAGATTGAGGAGAATTTAAACAGTAACTGACCTTCTGTGAACCCGTTTTTTTATACTTAAGTGAAATAATATTTTTGTAAGTTCAAGAGTTTGAGTGTTTATAGGGATGTTAATATTATTAACTAATCAATAATCCAACTGATAAAAGTAATTTTTTGAGATAAACTCATACTTTCATTGTTTGAGGTATTGTTACGCTCTGGGCCTTCAAGCTCCAAGCTTTGCAGAGGTAGTCAGTGTACAGGCATTATTTGGTTGTTTATTGAGTTTTTAGTTAATTTGCAATGTGCATACATTTTTTCCTCTCTATTGCACAAAGGCTGCTAACATGCTGAGGTATTTCAGACATTTACCTATCTACCTATCTACCCAAGTCATACACAACCAAGATAAAGAAAGATAGTTATGGTTTTCTAAGAGCGCAGGAAAGTGATGGTCAAAGCAGAGAACAATGTCAGTATGCGTGGCTTCAACAAACAGTGCTTCTCTTCCCACCTTCTTCTTCATGGGAAATATTGCTTTCAAAGCTCAGCTCTATTTCCATTTACAAGTAAATGTCAGTCATAAACAAAATTTTACAGGTAAGCTATAACATCCTGGCCAGACACTAAAAAAACTCTTCTACTTTAACACAGAAATTAAATTTGTCTAAAAAATGGTAAAGTCAGCCTTTCTGGGATGACATATGAACCCGTATGAGACAAATAAAAGGGCAATCAGTCAGTCAGTGTAATAAACTTGAAACTGATAAGTAAGTTAGACTACGATCTGCAGTGCACGTCTTACTGGACCCTTATCTCTGAAGATTTAACTTAAAATTACAGCACACGACACACCCTCTTGACCATCCATCCACACTGACACTCCAGAATAAATCCATGTCTGTGTTAATTACACACGAGAAGGAATCCTGAGCAGCCCAGAGAGCTACAGACAAAAACGCTCCTGGGTTCTCAATGCTGCAATGAAATATGTTCAGTTTACTGTCAGGGATATGTAAAGTTAATTCCTGAAATAGTTCTTTATTGCATCTAGTGGCACTGCAAGAAGAACAAATCTGGTTAAAAACACACACAGGGAAGGAAATGAACTCACAGGTTGTGATCCAATGGCCAGAGAGAGCCCGAGGCTAAAAGATGTGTGTTTGCTTGTGTGTTGTGCTTCTTTTTCAGAAATTACAACATTTTCAACAAACTGTTCAAAGACAAAATTGCTGAAGGCATGCAGAACTGCAGCCCACAGTTAATTGCGAGTCACCCCTTTGGACCCGACACTAGCTAGATAAGAGCAAATATTTCTCTTATTACTGATTTATGACCTCTTGGTATTTAATAATGCCAAGATATGCATAGATAAGTAGAGCTTAAACAATGAGGCAGCTCCTCAATAAACAACTTGGCAACTTTTTTGATATTTGATTTATGGTAACACTTTATTTTAAGGTACACCTATTAACCATTAACTAGTTGCTTATTAGCACGCAAATTAGTGACATATTGGCTCTTTATTAGTCATTATAAAGTACTTATTAATTCCTTATTCTGCATGGCTATATTCTACAACTAGTAAGCCATTAACTAAGAGTTTTCCCTCAATAACCTCAAAACTATTGCTTATTAGTAGTAAGTAAGGAAGTTGTTGTATATGAATTACGATCTTAATATGCTTTGCTTAGTATGGACTTTATAAGGTGGTAGTACCACAAGAATAGTTATTCTCCCTTAATAACACTTAATGAATATGGTCTATTCTTATGTAACAAAACACAAAATTACAAGTGTTAACAGTCTACAAATAAGTCTAAATTAAGTCTTTGTTACTTGGAATATGTTCTCCATTCTAGCAACTAGTTAATGGTTAATTGGTGTACCTTAAAATAAAGTGTTACCGATTTATTACTAGAAAGAGATTTTTTAACCAAGAGTGGCTTCAGTCTTTAGTCTTGTGTATTCAAAGTGTAGCCCTTAAACATGTTTTCTTCTTCTCCTAAATTTACTACAAGATGACATTGTCATTATCTGACAAACATCACAAAAAGTTATCAGGATGTTTTAGGGTTTTATTGATACAGTTACTGTAAAAGATTTTCCGTCAGCCTTAATACAGGTTACTGATCTACTCAAACGAGAATGATGGCATGAAACGTGAGTGATAAAGTAACACATGGATTGTTATGTAAACTGCGTATTGGAGGACATTATCATGTTCAGCCTCCAAAAAAAAAAAACATGCACACAAATTCAAGCCACTGCTATTGCATAAATGGGCATTTGAGGACATTGCCATGACCCGTTTTGATTCTTTTTTTTATATTTTGAGTGAAGTGATAAATGAATTAATCTGCAATACTGTAATGATCGAAATATAATGGTAATGGCCTAAAAATGAGTAGTCTGTAAAACATGACAAGTGAAGATGTGATGAAAGTTCATGTTGTCCCCAAGAGGACACCGAGGATGACAAAGGGAGAGTAAAGCATTCAACTTCTCCCCTGTAATATTTCTTATAGAGGGCATAAGTAAATGTGGTGCCAGACTCAGAGAAGGAGGATCACAACCCTTCATGAGGTCTTCTTATCTGGACCTCTTTTTACTGATACTTCAGACACACTCAGTCATGCCCTAAAAATTGAGCCTTCATCACCCCCCAGTCTTCCTCTAGCTCCCTCTGACTCTATGTTTCCATGCTATTAGACACATGACAAGAGAGGAATAGCACAAGCAGCCTGTAGACTTAGAGCAAGCACATGACACTAACTGACCTGACTCTCAGCCTTTATAGTAGGATCCTCTGGCATTGTACAAAATAACACAAAAGGTGACTTATAAATCAAACTGCAGCTCAGCTTAGCAGGTTCGTAGAGAGCTCATCAAAGTTCCTGCCGTGGGGGTTTTACTTATGAACAAGGAGAGTTAACTTTGTGTGTGGAGTCTGCTGCGCTTCAGGAGGCTGACTGCTGTTATTATTTTGTGTATAGTTTTAAATAAAGGTTGTTTTCTGGTTCAATAAATCATTTTCTACTTCTATGAGATTTTCTGTCACTATCGTTTAAGACAATAAACATGCATTGAGCACATATGTACATATGTATATAACAGACATTTTTGCCATCGAACGAACTTCTAGTAAAACGTTTTGCTCTACTGACAAATCATCCTAACCATGAAAGCTTTTACATTAAATATAAATGTTAATCTCTAATAAATGAGCAGAATACACTACCCAGCAGTTCAAAGTTTAGTAAAATAGTATCAGTAGTTTTTAGCAGTATGAATTTTACTACTTCTGCCACTATTATTACTGCTACCACCACTACCGCTACTGCAAGAAACACTGTTACTTTTTATGTTTCAGGCTATTATGCTAAAAATTGCTCTGTACTTTTTAATATTTCTACTGCAAGTGACAACATATTCAAAGCTATTTAGTTTAACTTTAGCTCCGTCAGTTTAATGTGTATAAAGTATATTACGCAGTTAAAAAGACTTGATACTGTAATTAATTGAACATTTCACTCACCTTTAAAAGCAGTGGTCAGGAGAAACACGACGGCCAGATACCTGAGAAACATGTTTTTCCTTTTCCGCGTGATTGTTATAGTGGTTCGACTCCGAAGAGTCAGGTGCTTATTAAGTCCCCTCTGCTGCCTGTATAACAGCGGATATAATGGTGCTGTACAGATGGTGTAGCCTCTTGGATGTCGCTGCTTACCTGCTACAGGTGGTTCAGACTGGGAGCCACAGAATTTGAGGCTTAAGTCCCTCCCCTGAATGGCTGGCTGTCCTGTTACTCATCATTATTTGAGCTTCTAGGCCCTCCCTTCACCTAAATCTATAAAAACATCATAAACGCTAAGAGAGGCTCAGAGAAGTTCTGCTGTACAATAATTCAATTTTTGTCTGATTATTTACATACAAAGTGAAAACAGAATGCGCCTCCAACAACCTCAGTTCTGGCAACAGTAGGCTACCACATTACACACTCATTTACATGTATGTAATGTATCACAGCAAAATAAAGACATGCTTTATTCTTATATACATGTTATTGTGGACTTCCTAATGACTCTGACTATCTCAGACTAATAGGTTAGATAGAACACTGTACTTTGGAGGGTTATGTAACCTCTGACAGCCTTTGGTAGAAAGCATGTAATTGCTGATAAACTCTTGTTATTTGTTCCCCTTGAGATGTCTACTCCAAAGTTTAGTTTGTCCAAAACATACACTACAACTTTTTTCTCCTTCTGACCTTAATGAAACCAAATCATTATGATGCTGTTTCTTTTATTTTATTTGTTTTGAGACCTCCACTAGTACTGCTGACTGTGGCACCACAAATGGAATATTTGACCTTTGAAATACTCAGACTTCGTGACATCCAACTGATGTACATTTCCCCATCATGGGACTAATAGATGATCATCTTATTTCATCTTTTTAAAAATGTGTTGCCTTTGTTTTCTTAGAATCAATTTCCACTTTACTAAGATAATCGATAGATAATCCATAAAAAGGTCAAAGAAACCTCACAGATCTTGATAAACCATGAAAAGACAAATTTGTCCTCTTTGGCATTTTAAAAAAAATTGAACAAGCCCTCAACTGATATCAAGTTTGTTAAATTAGATTTTTAGATTTTAGTCAGATTTTTTTAGACTCTCTCCAGTAACCCGAATCTAGTTTTTAACCTTGTTTATATTATGATTTTCCTGCACTTAAGAACCCAGGGTCACTAAAAGGCAAACTGCAGTTTAGGTGTGGACCATTCTCAGTGTATGTGCAGTATATGTGCAGTGGAATCTGTAGCGGATAAAGGATGCAATTCAGAAATCACGGGACTTAACAGTCGCTCCAACCTCAGTTGTCCTCTGCCCCGGAGAAGCAATGGCGACCTTGTAAGACGAAAACTCAAGGAATGGGTGGACTGATAAGGAAATTTTGACATTTCTTGACGTAGTGCAACAAAAAACATTAATGCCATACTATATACAGTTATATGCAGTTTGATTATAAACAAGCATTTTTTTGCTTGCGCCATCTGAGTACATCATCACGTTGCTCTGTCTTCTTTTGCTGTGATAAATGACACCTGCCTAAAAAGTATTGCGCCACCTACTGCTTATATCAATGAACTTACTCCCAGTATTTGCATAACAGTAGTTAATGAAAACACACATAAATGCCCATACTCTTCTGTCCAATTTCTAAAAGTAAAAAAAAAAAAGTGATATATTTTGATGGAAATCCACTTACTCATTTGTTTGAGTGTTCATTTGTATGTGTTCTGTTCTTCTTCCCTTGCTGCTTAGACATATGAGTGATTGGTTGACTCATATGATGGATTTGTCAGTGTGCACAAAACCATCACACCCATCAAGTACACATTTTAACAACAGAAAGTAAGCTAAGGAAGAGTTTGGAGCACCTAAATGAGTAACATCATTATTATCATAATTAACCCCTCTTATCCCCATCATAACAAACTGCTATGCTGATGATTCCCCTTTTCACACATGTTTCAAGATATATTTAATGATAAAGTGACAACACAAGGTATCGTGCTGATTAAAAGTTAGAAGTTCAGGCTAGTTAAAATTCCAACAAAAGATGTTGGTAATTAACGTGAAAATTTAAACCACATTTCAAGACAATACAGCAAATTTTACAAATTTTACACAAAACCACTAACAAAAACCTTGCTGGGATTCATCTCTAAAGCCTTTCGAGAAAATTACTTAAATAGAAATATTTCAGTCCACACCAAAATAGGTAGACTGAATGATAAACAGAACAATATTATAACCTCTGAGACAGTAACATGACTGTTGGTTTTCTTAACATTTTGTCACTTTTCACACAACCCAGTAACCCTTTTCCAGCTAAAAAGATAAGAATATCACACAGGTCACTCTCATGTCTACGTCAGCAGACATGACCTCTGAAAACAGGCAGCAAAAGTGCCAGAAAGCTCATAAACTAATGCCGCTAAGCAGGCCAAGGTTCAGTTCTGTGTCTGTTAAGATATGTTGAAATCAAAACACCTCTTTGACATTCAGATCAGGCCATAAAAAAGGTAGGTCTCTTGTTGATTTCGTTACCTTGGTAACAAGTCATGTTACTGCCTATCACCCTGATAAGTCTTAATTTTTATGGCCCAGGGTCTTTTTTTTTCTTTGGCACCATGTCCTCACAACGGACAATGCCCTGGCAATGTCCTCATGTGCTTACCGTAAATTGATGATGAAACTTCCAAAAACGTCTGACACAGGTTTTGGGTGTGTACCACAGTTGGAAACGGTATGCAAAGACTTCATATTTGCAAGCAAAACTTGAGAAAAGCTAGTTTTATTGTATTGTGACCCACTTGTTTTTTTAATTTAAGAAAATAACTTGACTCTCCAACAGATACAGTAAAGATAACAATTATATTCAAAGAATGATCATTGCATGACTGTGTGACTGTGTATCAAAGTTCAGTGGTGATATGTATTAAGAAATGCTGTGCTTATATAAGCCCTCTGGTGGGCTGAGACTTCTTGTAATATCTTGCTAATCTATAATCCCAGATCCCCGATGAGTTCAATGCTTAATGTATTACTTTTCTTTTAATGTAAGAATTTTCACATTTGCTCTTAATTTGTTCAGTTCAAAAGCACAATATGATCATTTATATCTCTCTTTCCCTCTCTGAGTCTAACATATATAAATGTGTATCTATCTTTCTCTCTCTCTGACTCTCACATATATAAATGTGTATATATATATGTGTGTTTGTGTATGTGTGTGTGTATATATATATATATAAATTCACCATAAAAAAGGTACATTTTCTTTTGTTTTTTCATTTGGCCTTACTCTTTCACGGTATTATGAAAGAGCAGCTGATTTACATAACTGACTGAGCGTGCTACAGACTTTGACTTCTACAATGATACTGTAACTAACATTAAGTTATTTTACTGGAGACCCTGTTTGGGTCTATTAGAACCCCTATCCTCTCTTAAGAGATAGAAATCTATCAAGAGCAAAACCTTGCACCATAAAAACAATGGGAGTCATTGTCACTCTTCCTGCCAACCCCTCACCCCAAAGCTTAAAGGCCTACAGATTACCTTCAAAGCATTATTTCCACCCAATGGCAGAAAAAACACAGCTTCACTAAGCCTCTTGTATACCAATTTGGAAGAATAGCCTACTCATAGAGCCTTAAGTAGAGCAGATACACTGACTACACTCACCTGACTACACTTGAGAAACAAAAGGGTTGTGTTTTAATTAGTTTATTTCCATTAAACTCACACATAGTCAGTCTGGGAAAACTTTTACACACTTATAAAAAGAGTGCACTGTCTTAAAAATACAAAGATAACTAAATGTAATTAAATGTAAGCTTAGCTCATAAGCTCAATTATTGTACCATTGATTTTAGAAGAAAAAGTAAAGGTAAAGGTAAAAGGTAAACTTTACTGCAATTAGCAATCTAAGAAATTGAATTTTAAAACTTAAGAATGATTTATTTAAAGCAAAATAAAATAAAATCCACATTTTTGAACACTAAAATTTTTTTTTATGATCTCAGCAGGTTTAAGCATGTTTGAATAACGCGTTTCTGCCCAGGAAATGTACCTGTAGATTCAGAGTTTTATATTAGTGACTTCTTTTTGATCCCATGTTCTTCATTCCTGCATTGATTTCATCCTGAGCTGACCTGATCCTCTTTCAGTTGCTCTTCTCATCTCCTGGTAAGTAGTCGGGATTCACATGGCCTTGAACCACACTGGAGTTGCAGGATGGGTTTTTACCTTTGAAGCTGGTCATTTCATCTAGGTTAATATCATACGATTCCCTCTGAAATAACAGTGAAAAAAATTTGGTGTCTTTTTCAATGTAGGTATGTCACACATTAATACACAAACCCCTCCGAAAACCTTGCACAAACACAGTACTGTACTCACCATTGTGCATTGAAGACTAAACATGAGTAATCCTAACTAGCAACAGCTTAGCCTCTTATAATTGTCACTCACTAGAGTTACCACAAAGATGAAGCACAACAATCAAGAGATTTCTGATAAAGCACCTGAAAACGCTACCACTAGCACTGACATCTTCAGGATGGCTGTATTCTTCAAGACTAGACTTTTGTTTCTCATCATGCTTGTAAATTCAGCATAATCCTCACATGAAAAAATGATGAGAGCAAATGTGCATCTTGTTGAGTCTTCTCTGCAATTTCTTTGAGTCTATGTTGAGAGCAAGTATCCATTTTGGTCGGTAACATATGGAACTTCAAATTCATCCAATTCTTCAGCTTTATTGCCACAACCTTCTACGACATGCCTGCTAGGCATATAACATATTAACTTAACTTATTTCTACTACTCTGAATTTGAAACAACTACGCACTCAACAGCGATGTAGTAGCACGTCCACAACATTTGGCTGTAGCCTCTACTAACCTTAGTTCTGTAACCAAAGCACTGTGACCCAGGTGCTGTGTTAATGTCTCTATAGCGTGGTTAATATGCATGTCACAATGGAGTGTGTTGTAGATTTTAAGATGTGTTTTAGAGGGCTCTAGATGGCAGTGAAGGTGACTCTCCACCACCTTCATTGAAAATGCAAAACTGCTAGCATGGGGGCAGCTATCTAGCAGCCTACTGAATGCACAGAGAAGGGAAAGGCATCTATGTTCTGTGGATGAACAGGCTAAATTCCCAAAAAAGTGCAGTTTTCCTTCAAACTTTGATGTAATGTTCACCTCCAAAGAACAAATACATGCTGACTAGATGAGCTCAGGTTTAATCAGAAGACACAAACTGGATGGAGAGATGGTGAACAAACAAAAGGCTGATTGATGCCTTTGATTGATGCTGTGCAAGACTGTAAATTCAGAGAATTAGTGGTTAGTAATCCAGATACCAGAGAGCCACAGTGGAGAGTGTTAACTCACCCATTCATTTGTTCGTGGATTTTGAAGGTGGCCCCCTCCTGGCATTCTGTCATTCTCTGATGCAGGATCATTATCCCACTTAGTGGTGGTGTAAGTGAAGCTCTTGACATCAGTGGACGAGGGCTGGTTTCCGTTACCTGAGGTGCATGGATTGATTCCATAGTTTCGTTTTCTTTTTGAGTTCTTCAAAGGTCCTTTCCTGATAAACAGACAATAAGGAATGTCAGATGTGCATGTATTTTTTCCACTTTTGTTTTTAAATTCAAATGAACATCAATATTCAAGACAGTATAGCTTGTGTATAGAAAAGCCTAAAATATCTTATACCTCCTGTGGTTTCCAGTGTCATATTTACAGGCTTAATGTGGGTCAAATGTAAACTTGCATTTCATCAGTGAAGTACTATATATGTTGATGATATGCAGAATGATTAAATTAAGTCATTAATGCTGGTAAAGTCCTAAAGATCTCACCGCAAGCAGTATATAACTGAAGTTACGACAATGATGAGAAGAATTCCGCCCAGTACGCAGGAGACGACCACCACTACCAGCTGAGACGCTGCAATCACACACATAAAGACATATTTAGATGCTCATGGGTCAGCAGAATATAACTTACTATGCCTGCTGTGTTACTTTGCCCCATTGAAACGTTGTCCACTGCCTCCTGCAATCATTAAAACACACACTCACACACACCCAATGTTTTGCTCAAAAACACAAGAATCAACACTCAAACTCTGTTGAGGATAATTGAGACAAAAGGCGTGGTTGCACATACAATTAAGACATGACCAAAATTCGAGCCTCTTCATATGAAGGCTACATGATGACCTTCGCTCATTGAATGCTTTATCATTTTTAATTCAAGAGTATTGTCTGGACCTATTCTATATGTAAAGGGTCTTGAGACAAGTTTGGTTGTGATTCGGCACGATATCAATAAAATTTGCTTCAAATTGGCTTTCTACAGCTGATTTGCTTGGTTACAACCCTCCTGACAGAAAGACAGCTGTAACTCTTCCACATGTCTTGTTTGCTCTTATTCTCTTTATATAAAGCTTCAGTAATTTACAGTGCTATGGCAGCAGAACTCTGTTGAGATGACATTTTTGAACATAAAAACACAACATAAATAGACAAGTACTATTATGTCTGTTTCTCAATAAAGAAGATTAAGAATATTATAAAGTTGTTTTACCCATGTAGGTGCTGTTTGAGTCCAGGAAAGGGTCACATCCCTCTTTACAGGAACAGGAAGCTACTCCGTTTGTACTGCTGCAAGTTGTGGTTGTCTTATCACAAGGGAATGGCTCCACCTCACACAAATCTGTGACTAAGAGAGAGACAAAATAAAACAAGTCAGTGAGAAAAACTCTCCTTTAAATAATGTAGCTGGTGTCTTATTCATGTCAGGTTCTCCACCAATATCAGAGGTTTGGATAGTGTAGGAGAAATACTTACTGTTAAATGTGGCGCCTCTCAAGAATTCATCGGACTTAGCTGCTATTTCTATTTCCCTCTGAATGTCCAGATCAGTGATATTTGTGTTTTGGTAGATGTTATTCACAGTTGCTACCACACTTCCCTCTCTGTAGAATTATAGAGAATAGCAAAAAAACAAAAAAATGTAAAAAAAATACAAAATCAAAGTTTTGTAAACATGAGTTGTTTAATTTTTTTGCATAAGAAAGAGAAAATACTTACTCCAGTTTCACAACATCAGACCGCACATATCCTTGTGTACCGTTGAGAGCTTTGAAGAGCTTTGTAAAGGAATAATCATGTGGTTTAATGACAGAGAGAGAAATGTTTATTTGAACTATTTAACACAATAAGTCACAACCTACAGCATCTGAGATATTTCTCGCTATTTCCTGAAATATTTCTGAAGACCTGTCAGCCATTTCAGGAACAAATGCTGAAAGTAGACAAAGCTTGCCTGGGAACACTTGAGCTGAGAGAAGAGGGGATGAGGAGATAAATTAAACAAAAAGAAAATTCTTACTGTCACCTGTTATTTTTCTGTAATGGTAATTTTGACCAGTGATTGTATGTTTTTATGTTCTTACCAGCCTCACACACATCGTCTTTTAGGAAGGTACCAGAGATACATAAGCAAACTCCTCCGACACACCCTCTCTGAGGTGGACACGGGATAGAAGGACATCCTGATTAGAATGAGATTAAATAAAAAAGAAACTTAAAAAAAATGTTTTCATAAAAAATTACATTTTTTAAGGTGAAGGGATCATAACCTCATCATCTCAGCCATGAGCATTTTTTTTTAGATCTCAACCAGCAGACTCACAATCAACCAATAAAATGACAACAACCACTACAGACAAAGTTACAAACCTGTGACTGAGGTCGTTGGGGTGAGGACAGTGATGGTGGTGTTGGATGCAGATGTTGTATTGCTGGTTGGAAGAGTTGAGGGAATCAAAGTGCTGTTTACTGTTGTCTTGTCAGACTCTGTAACATCAAAACAGAGGTATTATTGAATAAAACGACATTTAAATTGAAAAAACAGCCAACATCAGTGTCACATAGTGTTACTTTGACTAATTACATACGGCACGTTTTTCTTTACAAAAGTCCTTGAGGCCAAATTTTTCATCTATTTCTGCCAAGAAACACTTTAAATTGGCCACATGTTGCAGAATGGTTTGGCTTTTGTAAAGTCTGCATTTTGCCTGCATTGCATTAAATTATTATGTAAAACAAAGTGTCAAAAGGACCACAGATGGAAAAGTTGTTGCTCACTAGCATGAAATCATACTTTAAATGGTATTTTCAGAAGCAAATAATGCATTTTAGATTGGTTTTCTCCTTTCAGACATTGATTGTTTGATCTCCTGGAGTGGACAAAAGTTAGAGTGACTTCTAAACTTTCTACTAATTTTCTTTTGTTTCTCTTAATCTCAACCAGCAGCCTCACAGGCACCCAAAGAAAATGATATTAACCACTTTGGACAAAGTTACAAACCTGAGACGGAGGTTGTTGGGATGGAGACAGCGATGGTGGTGTTGGTGGATGCAGATGTTGTATTGCTGTTTGTATAAGTTGAAGGAATCAACGTGCTGTTTACTGTTGTGTTGTCAGACACTATAACATCAAAACAGAGATATTATTGAATCAAAGGACATTTACATAGAGAAAATATTCTTCATCTGCCATTAATAGTGTAACTTTGACGATTCACTTACAAAACATATAACCTAATAAAGATGCTTAAGACAAATCATTCATTTAGGTTTTTGCAAACAAAAAGCTTTAAATTGGCCACATGTTGCAGAGTGGTTTGGCTTTTGTAAAGTCTGCATTTTGCCTGCATTGCATTAAATTATTGTGTACAACAAAGTGCCAAAAGGACCACAGAGAAAAGTTGTTGCTCACTAGCATGAAATCATACTTTACATAGTATTTTCAGAAGCATTTTAGTTTGGTTTTCTCCTTTCAGACATTGATTGTTTGATCTTTTGGAGTGGACAAAAGTTAGAGTGACTTCTAAACTTTCTACTAATTTTCTTTTGTTTCTCTCAATCTCAACCAGCAGTCTCACAGGCACCCAAAGAAAATGATATTAACCACTTTGGACAAAGTTACAAACCTGAGACGGAGGTTGTTGGGGTGGGGACAGTGATGGTGGTGTTGGTGGATTCAGATGTTGTATTGCTGGTTGGATGAGTTGAAGGAGCCAAAGTGCTGTTTACTGTTGTGCTGTCAGACTCTGTAACATCAAAACAGAGGTATTAATGAATCAAAGGACATTTACAAAGAGAAAATAGCCTTTATCAGTGTTTGATATTGTATTTCTGACGATTAACATATGACACATATTGATTAATAAAAATGCTTAAGACAAATCATTCATTTAGGTTTTTGCAAACAAAAAGCTTTAAATTGGCCACATGTTACAGAGTGATAAAGCTTCTCTAAGTCTGCATTTTGCTTATATAACATAAAATTATATATAAAACTAAGTGTTAAAAGGACCACAATTGGAAATACTGTTGCCATTATTGACAAATCACACTTTAAAAATTAAAAAATTTTTAGGAGCAAACTATGCATTTAAGATTGATTATCTCCTATTTAGGCAACAATTGGTTTTAATTTCTTAGAATGGACAAAACAAGTTGGAGGGACTTGAAAACTTTCTTCTTACTGTCAAATGTATCATCGTGCAGTGATGTGACAGCTGTTATTGTTAAAGGCACTTTTGTAAAGGGACATATCATTTAACATCTAATATTTAAAATAAGCCACAAGAAATTATGCATTCACATGCAAAGCTGCAAACTCATTCTCATTACAGACAATTCAACTTTGTTTTCAAGAAAAAGGGAGTCAAAGCCTGTGAAAAGAGATCAAAACCTGCACTATATCTCAATCATGAACTCTTTTTTATTTCAACCAGTAGCCCCATGGTAAACAAAAGAAAATGACATCAACTATTTAAGACAAAGTTACAAACCTGAGACTGAGGTTGTTGGGGTGGGGACAGTGATGGTGGTGGTGTTGGTGGATGTAGATGTTGTATTGCTGCTTGGATGAGTTAAAGGAGTCAAAGTGCTGCCTACTGTTGTGTTGTCAGACACTGTAACATCAAAACAGAGGAAAAAAGTAAGTTCGGGGACATTTTAATAGAGGAAAGAGGCCAAATTATTAATCTGTTTCTGAAAACAAAAGGCTTTAAAATGGCCACACTGACAGAGTGGTTAGGCTTTTATAAAGTCTGCATTTTGCCAATATTGCATCAAATTATTATTTAAAACCGGTGTTTATTGTGTGATCTGGTATGGTAGGTGTTGTCTTACTTGTGTTGGTTGTTTGATTTGTGTCTGGGTTTGGAGAGTTTGTTGTTGTTGTGGTAGTTTGAGTGGATGTAGGGTTGGTTGGGCCGCTGGCAGAAGAGACACCGTCCACAGTAACAGAAGTGGTGGATTGTCCTGTAATAGAAAACATAAAAGTCCATATAAATGTGATGACAGAAACACATACCTGGACAAATTTTCACTAAAAGTCTCATTTTAAAAAATACCATAAACCTCTTTCATTAATATTCATGTGAAAAATTCAGCTAGATTTTGTACAACTTTACAGATCTTAATTAGTTCTCAAAATCTCATTAGAGTCTATTCTTCTTATAGGAAGTTTCCAATGAGTTTCTGACATATCTGTAATATTTTTCTTTTGAAAAAGTGTTTAGAAACAAACACTCTATTGCATGAGGTCCTCAACAATAAAAAAAAAACAAAAACCAAACCAAAGTATTTTTATTAACAGTTAAGATACCAAGGTTACATTCAACCTTGTTGTTTTTTAAAAAAGTACAGGTATTGAGACACAGGTAAAAGATTATGGAGATTCAAATCTGTAAACTACTGCCATTATTGTCACCTTCTGTTACTTCAGCTAAGACCATTATTGGTGGAGCACAAAGAGAGAGAGACAAAGAATGGCTATTGTTTGGAGGAATAATCCTTTTTACCTTTCGGTACAGGCAATAAAAACTATATATAAAGGTTTACTGGAAGCGGTAACATTTTGAAATTTCCCTTGATTGGTGTTATTATAGATGTTGATATGATAGGTGCACCTTATTAAGCTCTCCTTGTAAAAGCTCAGTTTATTTATCACGTGGCCTTCACATTTAGTCCTCAAGGTCTGATTATGATTTAATGTTGCAAACCGAAAGACAGTAAAGTTGAGACCTAGAAAATATCCTATTACACAAAGAATCCCAGTATGCTGCGGTATTTCTGACATCTACCTATCACACAAGTCATGGTCTCATCATAAAAAGAGTCAATAAAAGGACACAGGGAAGTGATGGACGAAGCAGAGAACAGAGAAGATTGTTAGTGTGCATGACTTCACACAAACAAACAGTGGTTCTCTTTATACTTTCTTCTTCACTCTCAAATTTCAGTTCTCTATTTACATTTACAGGGAAATTTCAGCCATAAATTGAGTTTTACAGACAATCTAAGATGCTCTAGCCAGATTAACAGAAAAAAAACTGCAGATAAGCTTTGTGGGTCTGTAGAGAGCTCATCAAATTCCTGCTGAGGGGCTTTAACTTATTATGCACACGCAGAGTTAACTTTGTGCGTGAACTCTGCTGCGCTTCAGGAAGCTGGCTACTATTTGACCAAAACCTCCTTGCTGGCATTTGTCCACACCCAGAGAGCTTTGAATCACACCAAAGGAGCAATGAGTGTTTAAAACTATTTAGAGAAACCTCATGTCAGTGTGTAGCAGGAGTGTCCGGCTATTTCAATATACGATCCCTATATACTGTATATCATATTATAAAATAATATATCACTACTGTGTTGATAACACATATTTGATAGAATCTTAAAAAGTAAATAGCGCAACTCTTAAATATTTTCTATACCTTTTTCATTCTTGTTTTGTTACAGTAGATGGCAGTAATGTGCCCCAATGCTGGTTGCAACCCACTAAAAATATTAGAAAGAATTAACTAAATTTAATTGTTCTTTTTGTATATCCTCTTACATTTATAGTTCCCAACTATGTGCTCACTTCTCGAAAACCCTTTTTTAAATGTAGCTCATGTGTCATAAAAAGAAAAACACACAATAAACAAAGTTGAAAATTAACTTGGTAGACAGAAGTTATATTGCTTTATGATTTAAGTTAAAGGGATAACATTGTTATCATAAATTTTAGGCCACAAAATCATGTAGCCAAAATATCATATTGTCAGTCTTGTATATGTTAATTTCCTTACGCCAAGGACTTTATAACTTCATATTTCAGTACGTTGTAGTTTTACGTTCAGATATTATCAACAATCCAAACCAAAAAAAACAAAAAATGTAACAATCATTACTCTGTGTGAAAATAGGTTCTTGGATTATTTACCAGTGTAATAAATTATATTCTACCTGTATGAAATTTTCTCTCAACATCAATTTAGTCAATAAAATGCACTTAGTACAAACATACATACGTAGTATTTGAAGGTATAGGGTATAGTATTTATAGGTATAGGATTTTCTTAGAAAAAAACATGTATAGACTAATGCTAAAGTATTGTCTCTTAATCATCTTTGAGTACCCACAAGAAGTGTGTGGTGGTGTATTTTCCTGCAGAGACACCGCCCTCTGAATGTATTTCTCATTTTTCTGTTATTTTTCTGTGTTTGGGATGTTTTTGGGTGGCAATCTTTGGGTAGAGTGGAGCCACTTTGGTTAACTCAAACCATTGCATCCGGAGTGAAAGCTGATTTCCAGTAAAACATTTTTCTACTGACCGTTCTGAAAAGCAATCATCATCATTAAAAGCTTTTACTTTCAATACATATGTAAATCCCTGATAAATGAACAGAATACACTACCCAGCAGTTTAAAGAAGTACTTAATTAAAATTGTATTAGTAGATCTTAGCAGTATGAATACTACAACAACTACTACCAGTATTATGATTAGCACTACTACTACTAATAATACTAACAATAATATTAATAATGCTCTACCAATAAAGGTCATATCCAAGCTACTCTGCTGAACTACAACTACAACAGTTAAATAAACGAGTAGAAAGTCACTTAAAAATTCATTTTCAGTTTTTTAGTCACTGGTAAAGTTATTTTACATCACAGCTTAGTTACATGTGCAGTTCCAAAGATTTTTATGCTGTACTGAATGTAAACTTAACTCACCTTTCACAGCAGCGGCCAGGAGAAACACAATAGTCAGATACGTGAGAATCATGTTTCAAGTGCGTGAAGTGACACTGTAAAATGGTTCAACTTTAGAGAGCCAGAAGTACCTTCTGCTGCCAGTATAACGGTAAATATAACGGTGCTGTACAGCCAGTGTCACCTCCAGGATGTCGTTGCTTGCCGGCTACAGATGGTTCAGACTAGGGGCTGCAGCAATAAAAGCTTTGGTCCCTTCTCTGATTGGATGGTTGTCCTGTCCTTGCTGAAGCTACTGGGTTTTACAGCCCACCCTCCAACCAAAAACCAATAATCATAAACATGTCCTAAACAATGCTTACAGTGAAGCTACTGTACAATAAGTCTATTTTTGGCTAATTACTTTCATAAAAAGTAAATACAAAAATGTGACTCAACTTCAGCGCCAAAACTGGCATTAGCAGGCTACAACATGCCAAAAATTCACAAGTATACAATGTATCACAGCAAAAAAAAGACATATTCAAATAATTTGTATGAACAAGTAGGACTTTCTTGGCATTTACCAAGAAGATGCTCAGTTCAGCAGATGGGACTGTATTTACTGTGCTTTTTAGCCCAGTAGTTTTATCTAAATGCTATTTTGATCAGCATGCAATTTGAATGAGGTCTTTAGACAATAAAGACTCTTTCATCATAAGTTCACATTGTGACTTTGTTTCTAAGTGCACATGCTTTTTACACTCAGGACTTTAAATCCAGACAGACCAACATGTGTGCTACCTGGACTGATAACAGGAAAGTATGAAGAATGGTTGAAGCTGTAGCAGGAACAGAACTCCATGAGCCTTCATCCAGAGCTCAATGGAGCTGTGGAAAACATCTCTAGAGGCCAACTTCAAGTCAAATGCATGTCACCATGCAAAGTGCGGCTTTTACCAAGGAGATGCTTTGTCCCTGCTGCTGTTTTGCATCATCCTGAATCCCCTCAGCCAGATCATCACTAAAAGTGGTTACTGATACCACCTAAGGAATAGCACAACCATCAGCCACCCCCTCTGCATGGATGACATCAAGCTGTACGCCAGGAGTGAACAAGACGTTGACTCGCTGGTGTACAGCACCAGGATTTATAGAAAAGACATCAATAGAAATAGAAAAATAGAAAAGACATAAGGATGTCATTTAGACTGGATAAGTGTGGATAGATGGTAACAGGGAGAGGGAAGGACTAAGGGGATTGTGCTACCAGAAGGTAAACAGCAGATGTTAAGGACAGCTTCAAGCACCTTGGAATCCCACAGGTAAATGAGAACTATCAAGAGATCGTTAGGACAGCAGCAACAACCAAATACCTACAGAGAATATGGCAAGTCCTGGAACCATCATGGGAGGACAAACACATACATGTGTGCATGCAAACAGTCAACATGGTTGTGTTGCAATACAGTTATCATCCTCCATGCTAGTTAGCTAGCTGGCATTAGAAACAGCCTACCACATCCATGAATCCTGCCTCTGCCCAAACCGAGCCCAAGGTGGGCATGTACCTGGTGCCACCTGGTGCTGCAACAGTTGTAAAAAGACTGGAAGAGATATGTTATACAGTCTATTATATAGTCTATGACCACTATTTTGGCAGTTACTGGAAATTTTTAAGGCAGTGTTTTCTTTTGCATGTATGTGTGTATATATATATTTATACATATATTTATTGATATATTCACATATTGTGATTATATATGTGCTTATGTATATATCATATATACATATATAGATATACAGTATTAACAAGAAATTATATTTATTTTATTATTTCTTTTGTATTACTAGTAAGATTTTACATTTTGATACCAAGGGCAAATTCATTGCTGATGTAGAAGTTATTTGGTAATCCTCTCCTCCAGGAGCAAGTTACCAGAACCTTTTACAAACACTCAAAAACTGTGTGAATCTTCAATGACTCACTCAGCTGTCGTCAAACATCCTCGTTTAACACTTGGTGTGATGCATCTTTCCTTGGTGTGATGCATTTAACTGTGTCGAAAACAACAGATAAGATAACAGATTTCAGGAAGTCACCACAAAGTCCACTGTTAACTGTTATGAAAGGTGTTGTTATTGAACACATGGAGAGCTACAAATATTTGGGTGTTGTGTTTGACTGCAAACTGTGCTTTGGATCACATATGGACGCTACCTTGAAAAAAGTCAAGCAAACACTTTATTTCTTAAGAAAATTTGACTCATTTAATGTTTCTGTTTAGATGATGACTCTCTATTGAGTCTGTCGTAACCTATTGTATCACTGCCAGGTTGGAAACATAACTGTCGGACAAGAGCAGGTTTGGCAGTCTTGTCAAAACTGCCACAGAGATCTCACGGATGAGTCAGTTTTCCACGTTTCAGGATGTATTGCGTATTATAAGGAATCAGGTCTTAAAAATTAACGTGACAGAATGTAAAGTATTAAAAATATGTGTATGAAAGATTGCCAGTGTCTAACTAAGGAGTGCCCTTTACCTGAGCATTATGACATTAACAGTTCTCAGTGCAAACTTTTTCATATGGAGAATTTCACAGGCAAATTCACTCATTCTTCTTTTCATCATTTGGCATTCTCCATGTTGCCCAAGAGCAGCTTTTATGACTCTTATCTTAGACACTCCTTTATGAGAGACAAGTTATAAAAACAAGTTATAGAAACGTGTATAAAAAAATACTTTACTCATATCATTCTAGTCATGTGCATTGTCCAATAGTTGTGGACAATACAACATTTTTTAAAAGCAGGAAAGTTTTGAGTGTGTGCTAAGGTTGAAAAAGGTGAGCGAGACTTCATGTTAACAAGCGAAACTCACGAAAAGTTTTTACTTTATTGTGTTGTGGCTCACTTCTCTTTTTTTATTTAAGGAAGTAGTTTGATTCTCCAAACAGAAAATGAATAACCCAGGACTAATGACTGTGTAAATGTGTGACTTTGTGACAAAGTTCATCGTGCAATCAGGTGTGCTGTGCTTGCAACACTCATAAAAGTTCTTCAGTTTATTGTATTCTTTAAGATCATCTTAAGTTTTGTGGTGTTGCGCTTCGGCTAGAACCAAGTATCTCTAAAAAAGTAGATCTGACTTTTTTGCTAAAAATTTCAAGAAAAGGTGGTGTAAAATTAACTAACCAAGCCTCATCACAAATAAATATTTGCATTTACTTATGTAACTTTTGTTTTTTTACCGTAACTATTAGCATTCACTGGTTACCCTTCAAGAAAACTAAACAAATAAAATGAAGATCAATGTACTTTGCATATTCTAAAAAAAATCTATAAATGGTTGAAATTGTGCTGACAGATACTAGTGTTGGTGTCGCATCCTGTAACTGCGGCCCACAGATCTTGTTTACAAAGTGAAATTTTATTTTTAAAGTGTGAATGTAAATCATCCAGTCCATTAAGCTGCAAACATAAATACACAAAAACATTTACAATCGTATGACAAGTGTCTTTTGGAGGACTCATTTGGACATGTATTTAAAATTCAAGCTAAGATGATGACAACATTTTTTACCCTCTGAAAAAAATCAATATGTGACCCAAAAAATGTAAAAAAAAAAAAAATGTCTTAGTGATTCACGGTAAATTGATAAGTAATAAAGCAAATTTGACCTGCAGTATGTCTAGATAGAGAAGGCAGAGCTAGGAGGCCCACAGTTTATTTCCAGAGCATCATTGCCATCCACTGGCAGAAATAAATACATCTTCTTTAAGCCTCTTGTTCTATGGAGGTCCCGTATGTGATTGACTTGGAGTTACATTGTAATGATTATGTGTTCCCTTTATTTTTTTGAGCAGTGTATAAAACAGCAAATACCAAAATTTACTGCATAAAGGATGACAAGTAACAGTTCTTAATAACAGCATTTTTTTTATTGTTTTCTCCCTAATCATTTTTAAATTCATTGGACAAGTACAGTCTTGCATAACAAGAATCTGAAAGAACATAAGAATGGAAGATATCATCAGCTACAAAATTTGGCGGTGATAAAAAAAAAAAAAAAAGGAAAGAAAATATACCATAGTAAAATAAAATTTATACAGGGGTCAAAATTCAGCAAGGTTTAGTGTTTTGTACATTTTTTTGTAAACAACAAGCATATTGAAACAATATGGCAAATCAGATCTGGAGGAGAGAGGAGGTCGAACCGAAGAAACTGAACACTGACTGGCATGACACATTGACAGGGACCCTTAAGCAACAATGTCTCAGCGGGTCACAGAAATGTCATGTGCACAAATGTTACAAATAGTCACACAGAAACATGACATTTGTTGTTTTTTTTATACATACAACAGCATCTCTGCTACATACATCAAACCTTCACTCCTTTGTCCCTGGTTTATTGTGATATGAGGTATTTGCGAGGCAAATTCTTGCTTACGCCTCAGTTCTGTTACATCATGGCAAATTATTACTTAAGATATTACAGCATTGCATTCACTCTGCCATGTTTAATGATTGCTTAAAACAACAGGCCATTAGGGTGTAAAAGGGGATTAATAGACTCATTAGCAGAGTGATATCAGTTCCAGCACTCACAGCCAGTTGTAGCTATGGAAGACAGCGCGATTATTCTTGTCTTTACAAAAAAGAATGTACAGCATAAATACATTTAAAAAATCAGCAAGAGGTTACATTTAACATTTACCAGACAATATCTTGCACCCGTGCTTCTCAGGAATAGGCACCCAATTTTCTAACGGGACATAATATGCTCAGTACTGCCAGCAAATGTGAAAACATCTAAATGCATACAAATTTTTTGGTCAGCCTTTTTTTTTTTTTTGCTCACACTGCAAATGGCCGCCAGGGGGGTAACAGCTGAAGAAATACTTCATCACTAACACGTTTTTTTTTTTTTTCATCAAATTCAATAAGAAAGCAAAGCTTCTAAGTTGGGTAACAAGTCAAACTAAATCTAGGGGTTTGAATTACATTTACAATATCCCGATTAAACGTTACTGTATGTTAAAAGCCCCCCAGCCCGCCCCCACCCCCACCCAAGCTAAACCCTTCCTAAAAGTAAGGAGAAAGAGAAAATGTTAATGAAAAAAAATCCCACTTTCACAAATCCTCACCACCCACTTTCCCATATAATGCTGTCCAGACACCCCGTCTGCATATGCCCAAACAACACCACGTCTGTCAAAAAGGCCAGTCCACTCCTGACGTTTGAGCTTCCTTGATCCGACAGGGTACTTTTACTCCATGTAAGAAAACGGCTCAAAGTGCTAACTGGATTCTTTTAAAGAAATAAGAGAACTGAGGAAGAAATGGAGGGCAGAAAGAGGGGAAGGCTATTCTATCGCTGTCCAACAGCAGCCTCTATTGGCCAAAGAAAAGCCCTATCATCATTTGTTCTCCAAAAAAATATAACAAGGACAACATTAACCCCCTGAACCAGCCCTCATTCTTCCTCTACTTCAACTGGCAGTTCCCCAGAATGATTAAATCTGTTTTTTTACATTACATATATATTCTTATAAATATATATAGATATATATATGGCCCTTATTGAAGAAAACATGAGTTTCACATTGACACCAAAGTACCATAATCTCTATATAGCCAAGTAGAAAGTGTTTTCAGTGCTCAAGTGAGCTGGCAGCAGTCTGTGTATGTCACACTCATTCAACAAGTAATAAAACACAAGAAAAATCCTCTTTAAAGTCGCAAAAATTAAACTTCTGAAAAGAGTGTTCACTGCACCTCATAGGCTTCTCCTTTTCCACTTTTTCCTGAGTAATACTTTCAACTTTGTAACAGACAATAACAACTTTTTTTTGCTATTTCAATTCTGGGCTATTCCCTGCCATTATGGTTATTTTTTTATTATTCTACAATTGTAAAGTTGATTGCTCAAACACTTCAGCTCATTGGAAAAGAAATATGTCCGGTGCTACTCTACACTTAAAAAAGTACTTTCATTTCATGATTAATGACCAGACCTAATGTCACTAATATGACAAGAATAAACAGTAAATACATATTTAACTTAAAAATTACAGATACTTAAAAACAAATTGCATTTGCAGAAAGCCTTGCAGGCTTATTGTGGGGAGAGGAGTGGGCACAAAAAAACAGAGCATCAGTATAATTAAAAGAAAGATGTCACTTAAAAAATAGAATAACAATAATAATATAACAATAATAATAATAAAATAGGAGCACTAAAAATTTAAAATAAGAACATGAACTTTAACGACAGAGTGTTCTCTCCCTCTCAGGCTCTCATCTGTAGCTTTGGCTTGTTGTGGTTTTGGAACCTGTACTAACTGGCTCATTGACATCAGATAACAAACTACTATACCCTGAGAATTCATACACAGGCGTCCTGTGATCCACCTCCCCGCCGGAGTCAGTGCCATAAGACAAACCGCGGCCATCTGACTTGAACTGGGAGCCGAAGGCCTGAGCAAAGTTTTCTATCTGGTAGGAAGGCTTGGAGGAGTCCAGAGAGGCCAGATCCTGCGAGGGGGCTAGAGGGTAGACCGTCGTGCCATTCTTGACCGGCGGGTGGTCCTTCTGGCTCAGGTCAGATGGGCTGATCTGGTAGGAAGAAGGGGGAGTGGAGGAGTGCTGCTTCTCCATCTGGTCAGTGAGCTCCTGAGAAGGGGTGAGCTGCTGGTGTGCGGAGGTTTCTAGGTTGCTCAGGTGGAAGCTGTGCTGTGGTGAAGAGCCTGTCAGCATTGAGAAGTGAGACTTTGGCACAGAGGAGGGCAGCGAAGGTGAGGCCACCGACTGGCCAAACCCACACTCCAGTGGGGACGTAGTGTAGATGTTCTTGTCAGCGTAGAGGGGGTTTCCCGAGTGGGAACTGCTGAATGGTCCTGAGGCGGGAGGCCCAGGGCCCAGAGGAAAGCTGGCACTGTGGCTGGTACGCTCCAAAGCCTGCAGCAGGAAGCGGGAGTACTCATGCATCATGACAGTCTTGTCTCCAGATGGGCTGGGGGTGTCAGTATTGTGGCCGATGTCAGAGCCGTCTGCTGGGGCGGGATTCAGCTCCACGTGGTGGTCGCTGATGTCAAAGTGGACGTCGTGGTGTGAGCCGTCGGGCTTCTGGGTGTAGTGGTCGAGGATGCTCTGCAGCACCTCATCTGGGATCCCGGACTTGTCCAGGCTTAGCGGCGTGTCACTGTCCATCACGCTGGAAATTACCCCCTGAATGACGGACTGCTGGGAAGACGGGTGACCGATGCCAACATCATACTCACTACTCGTTCCTCCAACTACCACTGGCCCTGAGTTTGCATTATTTGTTGCATGAAGGTAGCGTCTTTTCTTGAGGAACTGCATGGCGTCATCATAGTTGCTGCTGGTGGGCCCTACTTTAGCCCCGTTACCCTGCATGAGGCCGAGGCCATCCATGCCCCCACTCTGCTCCAGTGAGTCTGCTTTGGCCTGTCCCAGACCTGCTTTGTCCAGGCTCTTACGATTAGCCTTCTTGAATGCCATCTTTGGAGCTCGGCCTTGGTGGACCTGGTGCATGCTGGGTCCTGGCTCAGTAGAAGAAGATACAGTTTGATTCTCCACAGAGTATTCATGGATGCTGTAGCCTCCAGACACAGCTCCATGAATGTGCGGTACCTTCACCTCCACATCCCCCTTCTTCTTCTTGCGCTCACCTCCTTCACCAGAGTTTTTGGACCTTCCCCTCTTTCTCCCAGTACTCCCAGCGTTTCCCTGAGTGACTCCATAGCTGCCTTGTCCCATGTCTACACAACCCAACTCCACCATCCCGGGATCCAGCCCCTTTTTCATGGCTTCTCCACAGGTTCGCTTGTGCTTGAGCAGTCGGTCTGTCCTAGAAAAATACTGAAGGGAACAAACACCAGAAGTTGTGTTTAAAGCAAATAACAAAAAGTTATTTTTCATTTCATTTTAAGGACACTAAGCAGCTCACTAACCTGTTGGCAGGTCTCACATCTGTAGGGCTTTTCTCCGCTGTGCGTCCTCTTGTGCCTCTCCATGTGATACTTCTGAATGAAACGCATGTTACACTGGTCACAGCTGAATGGCTTCTCTCCTGACATACAGAGACAGCAGCGCTCAAGGTTAGTTGACAGAAGCAGAAGACGAATCATAGGTTGAATCAAGCGCTTTGGTGATTTGAATGGCTGTCTTTGTCACTCACCACTATGGATTTTCTCGTGTCGCTGGAGGAGGTATTTCTGAATAAAACTCATGTTGCACTGGTTGCATCTGAAGGGTCTTTCACCTGAAATGAAACCCAAGAGATTTATCCAGTGACTGTGTTGCATCTCCTTGATAATCAAAACCCTTCAGTGAAAATGTTTCTTTATTTGTAAAAAAAAATAATACAAGCACCTGCACAACAGAATGTAACCCAATTCAATACTTACTGTCTTATTTAGTTTATAGGGATTTTTTGAGTCCTGATTTGTCTTGTTTATTCTTCAGGCTATAGTTGAAACAACAATTGATACACTCTTTGCTCAAAGCAGCATGTGTTTCATTGCTATTGCAATGGATTATGTAATATTTAATCATGTCAAACTTCCTTTTATCAACACTGACTTAATGCTAACAGTTTATTATTTTCAAACACTTGTGCATGGAAATTTTGAATGATTAAATCTATTAATCTAATAGAAGTTGTTTTTCTCACAAAATAACCAAACTCAATTGCTATTACACAATATTTAATCAGTATTTGTCACAAAGTTCTGAAAAGATCTCAAACTCTTGAAAAGTTAATACAAAAACTGGCCATTATAAGCTTTGTAATAAAAATAAAAGGTGGCAGAGCTGGTGTATGGGATTGCATTATTAAGTTATAACTGAGTGTGTATTTTGCAGTCATAAATTAATGACATTTTATATTTTAGCTGAACATAATCATTATTCACACCTTCACCCAGGTACTGGATAGATCACCTGCAGAGCAGATGACCCACACTAAGCATAAGAGCTACTAAGTGACACATTGTACTTGTAAGACTCACATTCTGATGCTTTTGTTTATCATCTGTGATGTGAAAATATCAGATCTTCACACAGTCAAAGAAGTAAAATGCATGCAAGCAAGAGGTTGTACCAACGTTTGGTTCAAAAGTAATTCGGCTGAACATGCCGTCAACTCGAGGGCTTCTCGAATGATGATTCAAAACAACATTTAGGGGGCATCCCCTCATCTGTCCTCCTTTTATCTGAGACCATTTGTGTCTACTTAAAAGACCCAAACACTGCAGAACACTGTCCTCAAGAACCTGAATTAATTGTAGTCAAGCTACTGTGTTAGTGCTTGTTTAATGTGACAACAGCTGTGAAGCTGAGGGCCAGGGATCATTTCAAACATCAACATAACACACACACACACAAAAATGTGATTACTCCAGAGCTCTTACCAAGTACACACACAACTATCTAAAGATACTGTTGGATAAACTGTCCAAGCAGTAATGTAAATACTACAAGAGTTTCTTCTGCTGGCCTCATAATGATAAACATTTTATCCTGATTGCGCTTTTAACAAACAAGCTATGAAACTCATGAGGCACACAGAGGAGAAAATAAGAGCATCATGGTGGAAATTTGCCAAATCTGATACCTGTGTGAATGAGGACATGTCTGCGTAGGTGATAGGAGCTTCTGAAGGATGCAGCACAGTGCTCACAGATGTGAGGCTTGTTCCCCGGCGACAGACTGCCTCCATCTGCATCCAGCATCATTGATTGCTGCAGGACAACAGAGAAACAGATTCAGTCAGCTACTTTTGTATTTTATCGAAATGTATTTATCAGTTCATACTGTGCAAACACACTTGTGTGATAAGCACGATCTAAATCTTTAGAATGATGCTATCATGCTAAAATTGACAAATTTATACTCCAAGTATTTTTACCAATGTAAAAGAAAAAAAAATTGAAATAATTACTTAATTACTTCATAGGAAAGCAAATTGCTTTAAAACAATTTTTGCTTTCATGTCTGTTTCTAATATTAAGAAGCACATGAATATTTTCTTTTGTTGTGTATGAAGGTAATTGCTTTTGTGCATTAGTTCTAGGGAAAGAAAATATAACAGACGTTTTCACAGTTATATAAATTCAGGACAAACCTTTGCCTCACTTCTCTTCTTTCTTGGTTTACCCTCCTGTCCATCACCATTTGACCTTCGACCTTTTCTCCCAGTGGGCTCTTTTCCTAACTGACTCGGCAGCTGTGACAATGACAAAAGGAGTGGGAGAGGGCCGTGAGAGCGAGCCCTGACAAGGAAATCACTTGATTGAAGGTTAAGGGCCTTCAGTCTACAACTATCCTGCAAACAAGTCCATGCTTGTTGCTGATCTAAACAAACAAGACACTTAAACAATGACTGGTGATTGTTGGAAACTTATTGTGCAAGATGTGCTTCCAGTGAGCAAAATAACAGTGCTTTTAAATTTATGGCTCCTCTTTGCATAAGTAGCCTATAATTCACTGTCAGAGCCTCTTATTTATTGCTCTAGCCAAGGAAACGGACAAACTGCACACATTACAATCTAAAGACTTAAGATTATTACTCTTTGTTAACTTTAACACAAACAGTCTGTGTGGGGTATTTACACTTTCTGTCTGCGATGCCTTTTCTTCTAACATGCTGCACCTCTGTGCCATATGGACTCTGACAGTGTAAATGTGGGTGCACCTGCTGTTCTTAAAATCAGCCCAACCTTTAGGGTTGAATGGGTGAAAAACTGCCTCCAAGGCCTTCACATGTTGTGCAAAATAAAATCCTCTACATAAAAAAGTCCTGGAGTAGACAATTAAAAGAAAACCTGTCATAGTGAAGAAAATAATTCATTCTGTTTTTCAACAGACTTGCATCTCGAGCCATGATGACCTCTGATGCCTTGCTATTGTTAGAAGTGTGTGGCTGTGTGTATTTCTATTTGAATGAGCACAAAAGACGTCTGAAATGAAGTGCAAGCTTAAACAAGACAGCTGTGTCCTTGGCACTGCGTTTTCATTCACGCTGAGGCTGAATGACATCATCTCTCTACCCAGAAAGAAAAATGGAGGGGGGGCCAGAGGGGCCCTTTTATATTTTGCATTTCAAGCCGTCAGTAGATTTATGTCGCCATAACCAGTTTCACACAAGCTCCTCCCCTGCAGCCATCCTCCCTCTGGCTCCACCCCCCTCAGGGTTTTTAAAAACATGAGCTGCTTATTGACACATCCAGGCAAAACTAAAATCATCTAATATTAATTTTTTTTTATTTCTTTTGCTTTATTAATCGAGGTGTATATTTCTTAAATTTTGTTCTTCATGATTTACATCAACACATAAAAACTGTAGCTAGACACACAATAATGTTCAAAAGGAAAAACCTGTATAAGATCCTATTTTCCCCTCACAAATAATGTCACTAAGTTTTGATTCTTACTTGAATCAAGCTATGTCTCATAAACAGTTATCGAGGCTCCCTATATTCACTGCAGCAAATGTAAACGGAGCCTTCTTTTCTTTCACTCTGGCAATGGT
>JAPZDV010000009.1:4520409-4534471 GCA_029814665.1 Acanthurus lineatus
ACACACACACACACACACACACACACACACACACACACACACACACACACACACACACACACACTCACACTCACACACCTCCCTCTTCATTCTTTGCAGCCCACCAGAAGCTGTGAATGGTTTACAGCTCCTCGTATTTCGCTCCGCTGGTGAGCATCACGCCAGTCAGAGTGGAGACTGAGCAGAGCGCACAGCCACAGTCACAGACCCTCTGATGTCATGTAAAGTCACTGGAAGAACAGAGGATATTTTTTTAAAGAAACGGATCATATTATTGCTTTAAAATTACTGAGATACGCTGTTTTTGCCACCTAGGATTTACTGTGCGCGCTGAAGTGGCCATGGCGCATTTTACGCACTGCAGGTAACCAGTGTTTTGGAGGCACAAACAAACAAAAACATGGATTAAACAGCGAGTGATTTGACCTTTTACTTCAGGAGAGCACAAATGGCGGCACTTCGTAGAAAATTTGGCGAAGACTATCAGGTGGTAAACACAAACAGGGCCACCACTTTTTCCGCTCCGGTCAAGAAGAAACGGCAGCGCTTCGTGGACAAGAACGGCCGCTGCAATGTGCAGCACGGAAACCTTGGTGGAGAGACCAGCAGGTACCTCTCTGACCTCTTCACCACTTTGGTGGACCTGAAGTGGCGGTGGAACCTGCTCATCTTCATCCTAACTTACACGATCGCATGGTTGGTCATGGCATCGATGTGGTGGATCATCGCTTATATCCGAGGAGACCTAAATCACGGCCACGACTCGTCCTACACTCCCTGCGTGGCAAATGTTTACAACTTCCCTTCAGCTTTTCTGTTTTTCATCGAGACTGAGGCCACGATCGGCTACGGCTACCGGTACATTACCGAGAAGTGTCCGGAGGGCATCATCCTCTTCTTGTTCCAGTCGCTGCTGGGCTCCATAGTGGACGCGTTTCTCATCGGCTGCATGTTCATAAAAATGTCCCAACCCAAGAAACGCGCAGAGACGCTCATGTTCAGTCAGGACGCGGTGATTTCTCAGCGAGACGGCAAACTGTGCCTCATGTTCCGTGTGGGCAACCTGCGGAACAGCCACATGGTGTCCGCTCAGATCAGGTGCAAACTCATAAAGGTAAGCGCAAACACCAGGCTCTCTCTGATGATAAAAAAAACTCCCCGGAAACAAACTGAAAACCTGACGTGTAAAGCACCTGCTGCACCACCAACACAGCAACAGAACAAAGTTATACATCAAATTAAACATGCAAATTTACTTGTTTTAATCTATAATTACCTGCTGCTGCATTAGAAAGCACTATCTCCTCTCAGCAGTGTGCAACACTTAAAATAAAACCATTGCAAATTGAAGAGCTTTGCAAATAGTGGAAGCTTAGGGAAAGAGAAAACAGCCATTCCCTTTTTGCACAGTGGCTGCACTCTTGACTGACAGCTAGTATCTCTGAACAATCTTTTTTCCATTTACTTTCCTCCCATCTGGATGCACAAAGAAAAAGAGCAGTTGCACATTGCATTTCGGTGGTATAATCAACTATTTTTATTCAAAGCTTAAATTTAAACCGGTACCACTACACAATATATGTCCTGTTAAACAAAACTGGCTTAAGGTGGCATTACCATAATCTCTCGGCTGCAGGATGGTGAGGCTGAATGGCAGACAGGTGCATGTCAGACCACTGAGATAAGAGCTTAAAGGCTGCTGGTCTTTGTGGGGAGCGCTGCAGTGTGGAGGTCGACCCTGTGTCCAGCATCAGCTCCTCATCGGCTGCTGACACCTGGACAGATAGGTGTGTATCAGTAAGTGGAAGTGGCAGAGAGATTGGCTCAGTGAGTCAGACACTACCACAGATCACTGGAGTCAGTGAAACAGCACTCCTGGGAGGAAGCATGCACTCATGACAGTATGACAGTAACCATAAAAAAATGATAAATACTCTCATTTCCTCAGGGTGTTTCATTTTTTATTTCTCTTGCTTAAGATATAAAATGTGTTAGAAAGCATAACAATGTCTGAAGTAAAATGATGCTTTGAAACCTCGACCCCAGCTGTGCCCCTGTTGGTTATCCACTAATGAAGAGCTCAGCGGATTTTAGGGGAATCCAGCTAATGAACCTCTGGCACTCTGGAAACAAGCAACAATGCAGAAAATTACCACAAAAATGGTAGCAAGGTCCGCTGGCTCTTCTTTTAATCATCAGAGTAGAGCTCCTTTCAGCCACATCCATGTTCAATGTTCAGAATGGGCCATAAAGAAGACTAACAGCATTAGTGAGGTGCTTGGAGCTTGTTTATGTCCGCGTTCTCTTCTGAAAAGCCACATCGAACACGGCGTTGGTCAGCTTAATGATGCATGCAGGCAGGGAGAGGGAAGCAGGGAGGATGGAGCCATTTCACTGTTATAAGCATGGAGGAAGTGAACAGCCCCACAGGCATAAAGTCCAATCACACAAGACTGTGCTGTTTTCCCCATGAATCCATGAAAAACAGTTCATCAGCACAACTTGCAGAAATAAATGCTCTATATTAAATGAGTTAAAGCTGAACATCATTGTTTTAAAGCACTCAGATTTAAAGGAAAAATAATCAGGATTTGTGTTACTTCAAAATAAAAAGGCTTCACATCAGAAGAAACATAAGTGAAGCTCAGGGAATCTTTATCCTGTTGAGTCAAACTCCTTTTACCTTCCTGTTTGTTCCACAAGGGATACTGTCTGTATAAATTCCAAGATCTCTCTGCCAACCTCGTATCATTTTTACACACTCTCTCTCTCTCTCTCTCTGTCTCTCTCTCTCTCTCGCTGTGAAACACAATAAACACACACCCACTGTGTACTCCATAGTATTTTTTTTAGTTTTGCTCCAAGGCTTTGTGGTCTAACCTTATTCTTTCGCTTCAAAGACTCCCTCACTAAGAAAGATTTTTTGCAGCAGCTCTGTCAGAGTACAGAAAGCAAACAATGATAAAAATATATGATAATAATAAATAAAAAATAAGTGAGTCATTGTGCATGAACAAAGACATTGTTTTAGCTGAATATACCTTAAAATCTTACATTAAATACAATGTTTAAAAACCCAGAAATAAAAAAACCTCAGCCCTCATATTTTAGGCTGAATGCTCTTGGTGCAGTCCCTGTTCAGAAGTGCTGGTGGTGCTGTTGAACCGCAACCCTCATCAAGCCGATGCCTCGTCATAAAAAACACTGGCAGAAAAAAAAAATCATTTTCACTTGTAGAGAAACTGTGTGTGTGTTTATGTGTGTGTTTATGAGACAGAGCTTGTTCATCAAGCTGCATCTAAATCAGTGAATGAATGGCGCTTTGACAGCAACTCGAACAAGATGCACTTAATCTCTCCTACATACACAAAGAAAGCAATTTCTCTGACGGCACCTCGGGATGTGAAACTGTGTTTGATTACACTTTGAAACCATCGCTGGAATTAAAGATTAAGACTCCAAGCCGACTGCAGTTAAATTGTTACATTGAGGATCATATCTTATAAGCAGAGGCAAAGTATTGTATCACAAAGTGCACTAATGGGACTTAATAGAGCCTTAACCTCTGCTGATGTGAGAACAGAAGCTTTGAAATAAATAAAGCATGTTATTTGATAGTTTTTCTTCCCCCATCAGGTATGCACTTTGCAACTGCAGCATTAATCCTGTTCAGGCTCCTCAGCTCAAATAAACCTAAAAGCTTTTTGGACATGCTTTGCATTGCGCTTGTAATAAACATACTTAACCTCTGACTGGGCAGGTTTTTTTCTCCTGTTGCTTCCAAAGAGGCCAAAATGACTCATGTCCAACCTTGTTTTCCTAGCTGAATTCATCAAAGTTATATTACAATGAATCAGGAGGTCACTGGCTGTTACTGACTCTATGAAAACAGGTAGAAAACACATGCATGGTTTGGTTACCTGAGCTTGATTTGTTTATTTGTAGGTTGTTGCTCTCCTGTGTCGAAGGACATTTGCATGAAGTTGAACCTTTATCACGTTCTTTATGACTTCTGAGTCCTGACACAGTGCTGGATCAGGCATCTTCCAGTGTCCCTGGATTGGGTGGATCAAAGTTGGGGATTATCGCTGTCAGACTCCACCTTTTGTAGGGTGATAACATGCTACCACTGTCTGTTTCACACAAGCCTGGTCCTCACCTGCAGGGCATGAAGGCATCTTTCAAGTCTTAAGCCTTTTGTTGCAAAGTGTCAGCTAAAATTAGCACCACAACCAACTTCTGGTGCTTTCCACCAACCTATTTCAATCATAACGAACCCTGGTGCGTTTGTCTGGTTATTAGGGTTCGTTTGGGCTGTTTTAAAAGCGGTCAGTCGAACACTGGTGCAGACCAAACAACTGGACCAAAACAGCCTGAAAAGTCACTGATCCATGACGACCAGAGGTTAAATCCACAAAACCCTGTTAGAGAAGCTGACGGAGCCCGTTTAAATTGAAACCACTTGTTTGTGCGGCTCTGTTTGGACAGTAAGTCGGTGCAGCAGAGCTCTGCTGAACTGTTGTGGGTGATTACTGGATGACAGCAGCCAGCAGGAAGAAGAGAGAAACAGACCAGTGGATGCTGTCATCCGAAGTCTCACCATAAGCAGCTGAGATGCAGCTTTGCAGGGCTAACCCATGACAGCCTCAGAGGGCATCCTGGTGGAACATCCCGGCTGTGATGGCTGCGACTGTGGCACTACTGGGAGGGTGACAGAGCAAAGGGATTGATCAAAAGTGATGGAAATCTCTGAGAGAGCTGGAGAGAGACTCGCAGTGAGAAAGAGGAGAGACGTTAAAAGATTACAAACCCTTTTTTTTTTCATAATATTTTCATTGTATGAGCGGAGCTTTCTATTTCAGAGATACACATGAGAGAAAATCCTCTCGGCTGCATATCTCCTCAGAGGATTGCAGGCTGGGCTACATATACTCGTCACAAGGACTAGAATTGATTTCCATTTATTTTCTAATAAGAATAGAGATGCAATTATACTATCAGGTTGTGAAGGGCTGGAAAAAAGGTTTGCAGGCCTGCAGTCATTGATTAGTGAGCCTCAGAGACAGAGAGCTTTAAGACTCTGGGCTGCTGTTCTCCCTTGTGATCTACACTTGAATAATTCAGTAAACACAGATTTATAGTATGTTTTGCTCCAAAATGCACAAACACACACAGACTCATTTTTAACTGGATTGCCTCACTTAATTTTCCTTCCAAGGCGTTTGAAATAAGGCATGTATGAGGCGGATTGTGTATTTTCTGAGCCATAAATGCACTAAAATGTAACATTATTATTCTTGAATGAACAGCACATCCTCAGGCTCCTGGCAGTAATAAAGTATGAGCCTTGTCACAGTATTTTCCACATCTAAAGTATAAATTAGAGGCAACACAGTCACAACTAAACACATTTTTTGCCAAGAACATTGTTACACTATTTCTGCCAACTATCACCAAAGTCACAGAGTGTGTGTCACGCTGAGGATCAAAACACTTTCCAAGAAAGAAAAGGAAACATGCAGAGTGACTTTCAGGCTCTGTATGTCCAAATGTCTTCTACCTGTTTTTATCCTGCTTTTCCTTTCCTGATAATTGTACCAACCTTTTAATTTTGAATTCTTGAAGTAGAAGCCTCCACAGTCACCTAATCAGCATGACTTTACAAGCCTCTCCGAACAACCACAGTCAAATCTTACAGATTTTAACCAACTTGCAGCATTTTTTCCTTAAAAATTAACTTCATGTTACATTTTTGCAGCCAGCGATCTATGTTTGTCTTTTCTATATCAAGGTGGGAAGTTTAAGAGTTGGAGCAGGTTGTAGTTTGTCTGACTCTAATGCCGGTGGCTTGTGTTTGCATCCAATTACTGCTGAAATAATACTGGCACTGGATGTTGTTACTAATCTGGGTAATGTGGCATTTTCTGGCAAAACGCTGGTCTTTCCTAAACTTCTGATTGCCCAGTTGGTGTCTTCTTTGCCAACTAAATGAGTTCTAACTCCAGCAAGTGTGGAGTGTAAAATAATAATTGATCAGCTTAAATTTTGATGGGCCACGATGCAGAAGTTTTTCCCAGCAGAGGAGACCAAATCCTGCAGAGACTCAATTATGTGTGCCAACGGCTGTCTCATTAAAGCACATATAAACAGCTTGCAGACATATAAAAGGTGTTTGCCCACAGCTGACTGTTATTGCTGTGGTGTAAAAGTTTGTTTATTGTTTTTTAATAGAGAATTTCGAAGCTGCATGGTAGTAAAATTCATTTATAGGGCAACTTTCTTTTGCCTTGTAGCTTCCTTTATTTTCATTTGAAATGTCAGTTTAGCTAATTGCACAGCACAGGTTTTGCCCATAAGCTGTATTTCTCTTTATAATGTCATAAAACAGTGAATTACAGCAGCAGAGAAGCTGGGATTTCTTTCCCAGATGTTGTCTAACAGATGTAAAACAAAAGGGGAGGAGGAGATTTAGATTTCTTTAGGAAAATTATGTCAAAAATATAATTTGTCAAATGTCGATCAGACAGTTAAATCAACACCCCTCTCTGTTGCAGGACTGTTTAATGAACCCCATTAATTTAAGGTACATCTGAAAAACTAGTAACTCTATCACTTGGATCAATTAAGTCTTGTTGATATAATATAGCAATATAATTAATAGTTTTTGTTTATATTAACGTAAGTCTGAAGAATAACTAGTCAGTGAAGCTGAAGTAGAAGTACTCAGTTACTTTACACTTTGTCTTTAATGCATGTACATGTTTACATACTCTCAGTTTATTAGACCAGGAGGAAACAGTGCAGCCCCAGACTGTCCAGTTCACTCATTTGATCTGATCCGACTTATTCATGTCACTCATTCTCTGTTGGACTGAATGAAATGTTAGACTGACCCGACGTTTCGAAAAGCAGGCAGACGGTTTCTTGCAGCGTGAAAACCTGCCTGAATTGGCCTGTCAGTCGACCTGATTGCCTACAAGCTCCTTCACCCTGCTCTCTGGCTGCTGATTGATGGAGGCCTTGCAGAGCATGGAGTGCAGTTGAGTAGGAAGATCAGGCCACTTTAGCTCAAATCAATTTTTATTTATCACCTGTCTTCATCCATAAGCATCATTCACACCACTGAAACCCTCCTTTCGTGAACACAAAATGAAACCATATTGCTCCTTTAATTAGCAGCCGACCGGTTGACCAGACTGGTGAGAAGTCCGATGTTATGGGAGGAATTTTAAAAAAGAAATCTCATGTTTCTGTCATGCAGTCTCCTCGAAAGTACTGTAGAAAATGAATAAAAACTTCCCTGTCTAGATATCTTAGCTCGGGGAGAAAAATCTGCTTGTTTGTTGGAGCATCAGATTTTCAGAAAAGAAAAACAGTAGACAAGCTCAGCTATCTCTGAATCTTTGTGCATGAGGAAGCGTAGGAGAGTGCCAACGGGCCCCGCGTAAGGAGCTTCGCCTGTTAATGCTCAAACACAGTCATCCGTATTTTTAATCTGAAGCGTCAGAGACAGACAGTGAAAAAGTAGAATTTCCCGTAGCTTGCAAGAGATAACCCACATGGAGGAACGATGCCAAACAGATCTCAGCAGCCTGTAAGCACCTGTCAAGTGAACAATAACCCCCCTGACATGGAAGTTGTTCTCCAACATAAATCCAGAAGAGCATCTCATTGATATTCACAGAAGCCAGAAATAGAATGCGATGTTTTCTGGCAATGCAAAGCCTGTTGACTCACACTTCACAGTTTTGGAGGGATAAGCTTTAAGGCAATGTCACTGGGAGGTCAGGATGAAGCCGCCTGGTAGCTGCAGTCCAGGACTCGTCTGGATGGGCGGATGAGAGAGAAACCGGAGATGTGGTAAACCCACTGAAACCAAATTTATTTATGGTGGAAAATCATTTGCTCACCTTTTGGGTCCTCACATAAACTACTAATCTCTGCAAAACTATTTGATAAAATAGTGGGCAACAATGTTAGAAAACCATGTAAATGTGATGCCAAAAGTGATGGATTCAGTGCAGTTCTCATTATTTTATTGTTCTGTAGCTTTATTCTAGTTTTATTAATAGAGAAACATTTTGATTGACCTGCTTTTGTAATGTGCATGTAGAAGGTACAAGCATGAACTTTTATCTAAGTTACATCCCACTGATCACCAGCAGCACCTCAGTTTTTATTTTTGTGATCACTGGCACATGCACATTTGCAATTTTCTGACTCTTAAAGCAGAAACAGCCTGTTTCAGAGTCTGCAAAGATCTCCATCAACAGGCCGGGGATGATCCAAACTTCATGTCAAGAATCATCACCGCTGATGAGAGTTGTGTTTAAAACTACAACCCACGGACCATCACAGTGAAAGAGCCCCGCAGCCTCCAAGACTGAAAAAGGCTCGTCGGGTCGGGACCAAGAGCACGCTGGTGGCTTGACATTTACAGGGTTTTGCAACGTGAATTTATCCCCCAGAGTCAAACTGTTAATGTCAAATACAACTGTGGCGATCTGAGGCATCTTGAGGGGGAACATTCAGCACAACTGGGCTCCCCAACATGACGAAGTTTCTGCTCAGAGCGCATCGGAAACATGTAGATTGCTTCGCTAACTTAACCCCCCCTACTCATCCTGGGACTTCTTTCTGTTCCCTTAAATAAACATTTTGTCTCTAGGTCGTTATCATAGACCCCCATTTCAGGTTCAAGGTGAAATTGTAAAGGTGCATGTATCACTGGTCACAAAAAAATAAGTCGTGCTGATGTTGATCAAACAATGTTGCCTGGAAAACTCGCCAGCTTTGCAAAGATATTTTAGCGCACTATGTGTAAAGCTTTTAAATGCATATTTGGGACCCTTTTAAAAGTTCTGTTTACAAAGTGGTTTTGGTAGAAACATAAAAATTCAGCCAGAATCAGATTTTCTTAACCAGGTCACAGGGCCAGTATCAGCTTAATTAGGTATTTACAGCTAATGAAAGTCTGCCAGTCACCATTTCAACCACAGAAATCTGTGATCACAGGCTACAGATTAGAAACCTGCGGTCATCTGCTTTTAGGATTTAATGAGGACTCTCTAATTTAAAAATTATGAATAATTTTAATGGTAATATTAGCCTTTTGCAAACATATCTCCATTCAGCGGCTCTTAATGTGGAAATATGCAGCAACAGCAACTGTGATGTAAGAACTGTGAGTAACGCTGTGCTGCAGTCAAAGATTAGCCACTTTTCTTTTTTATTATCAGCAGAGAACTTGTGACTGATGACTGATGACTCAGTAATAAAGGCTGAAAGAGGAAACTGCCTTTGTGGGAATAATGTGCCGATTATTTCAGGATTTATAACAAGAACAACAGAATCCAGAAATGGCAGAAAGGGTTGTAGAGAGGAGGGTGGGACTGTGTGTGGATCTGTGTGGGAGATCATTATGAAGCTGTGTGTGGTGGAGGATTGTGTGTGTGTGTGTGTTTGTGTGCGTGTGTGTGTTTGTGTGTGTGTGGGTGGGAGGTTGGTGGTTGACGCATCCCAATCATTGGTTGGAGGTGTAACAATGTAGAAAAGAAAACAGTTTAAAATTTTGATTTTTGCTTTTAAGAGAAAAACAACTTGACACAAACTTACTTGATGACTTAAGAAGGTAAATTCACAAGCATGACGTGTTTTTGTGATGCTAAAATGTCTTTGTTCACCTTCACTATTAAAGAAATCTGCCCTGCCCTTAATTTTAACCTGATTACTATCTCAAACAAAGGGTTTCTCAACCTTTGAACACAGATTTTTCTCATAAATAAAATGGAAATAACCTGTTTAAACTCAACTCTGAAACACACAAGTCGGTCTTTCGCAATGTTGGGCTCTCTTACAAGTATTTAGTATTGAAATGTGTGACGTTATTATTTCATAAAAGCTACAAGTTTCTTCTTTTGAGGACAAAATTTAAGGTTAAAGGACAAAACTGGTTGTTCAGGTGGAAAGTAAACAGATTGATTAGACAGGAAAGATGAAGAACACCTCCAGAACATCGATGCTGTGCTGTATCATCATCTGGGCAATTAAATGTTTCTGCACCAGTGAACAATATGTGGACAAATCCTGTCCAAGTTCTGCTCCTCACACCTTCACCTGCAGCTTCTCCTACAAATCAATGTGAGGTCTTTGGCTCCTGCATGCAGGGAACTAATGAATGTTGGAGAAAGACAAGATAGAGAGAGAAAACATCTTTATGTACCTTTCTAACAGGGTTATGTGAGTGTATTTCTACAGAGACTCTCCTGATCAACACCTTTAAACTGTCACCAAAGGTGGAAATTAAAGTACATTTAATTTAATACTGTATTTGGGCACAATTAAAGGTAATAGAACATTTGAATAATCCCATTTTCAGTTAATTAAGTAAGTAAAAAGAGAAAAAACTCACAGAAAATCTATAGAACTAAGAAATATTTATATAATCAAATCAGATTTGTATATCAGCACTGTTTTAGAGCTACTTTAGCTCACATTTATCCCTAGTTTGAGAATCACTTGATCAAACTTGCTAACTTTTTATAAAGCAGTTAAAACTGTAGAACACTGCTTCTATATTGATGCATCAGTATTTATAGGCTGAAGAATATAATAATAATATATATCAGTCAAAAGTCATTTTATTGCAAACAAGCACTTTTACTTCCAAGAACTGTAATGTGCATTAAAACTGAGAATTTTTACATTGTGCCTTTAGTACTTTTACTCGAGTAAAATGCCTCACACTCCTGTTTTATGAGGAAAACAAACAGTAACAGATGGAATATCTTTCTCCATCTGCCTTGCAGTAATATTAATTATCTTTTTCCTGTTTCTTCTTCTTCTTCAGTCCCGTCAGACTCCCGAGGGCGAGTTCCTGCCTCTGGATCAGTGTGAACTGGACGTTGGTTTCGGGACGGGTGCAGACCAGCTCTTCCTGGTGTCGCCTCTCACCATCTGCCACGAAATCAACCCCAAGAGCCCCTTTTTCGACTTATCGCAGCGCTCTCTCATGAACGAACAGTTTGAGATTGTCGTCATCCTCGAGGGCATCGTGGAAACCACAGGTGAGAGCTTTCTCCTGATTTAAACTCCTTTTCCCATCATTCCTTTCACCTCTTTCCTTTTAGGTTTATGTATCCACTTCCAGCCCGTTCTCACTGCTTCTTCTCTTCACTCCTCTCACTCTTAATCTAAATGTAAATTCACGTTAATATCAACCCACATAACAGGTCTGTCTAATAGATTCTCCTAATCTGGACTGTAAAATCTCATTTTCATCCCTTTTTCTGTTTTGGATATTTAAGGAATGTAGGAGCTGGAAATAAAATAGAGAATGAGAACAACACATGAGAATGACACTCTGATTGAATTATGAGGGATATTTTATTACTGCAGCATCAGTTTATGCCCACCCTATGCATAATAAAAGCCCCTGGTCATAGATGCATGTGTCACTTTGATGAATGAGATGGGGTTTTAGTAGAGATCCCGCTCCATTTTTTTCAGATGACAGCTGAGAACGGAGGTAATTCTCAGCCTGGGAGACATTGTTATACAGCCACCAGCGTAAACTGCAGGCGGCCATGCTGGATTACTCTCAGCGACAACACCGTCCTCTCACGTGCATGTTTACCAGACTGATTCTTCCCCAAAGTCCAATGCAAACAAATCCATCTCACTCTTTTCTTTCTTTCTTTTTTCCCCATGCTTCTATCCATCCCCCATAACATTCACTTTGCCGCCACTGCAGAAGAAACCACAGAGCTGGATAGGCTTAGAGGAAGAGGGAGGGATCAGCAGGGAAGCGTAGAGCCATGCAGGCATCACGGTCTGTGCTCTCTGTTGATAATACCGTTAAATCAGGGTGCATCCACAAGTTAAGTCTCTCGGCGGTGAGGAACTCAGAACTGAGAGAAAAGAGGAGGGAAACCCCGACAGTGTCACCTTCAGCAGGCCACGACGCCCTGTCATCTTCACACCATTAACCCGAACACATTAAGAGTCGTCTCCTCACACGCTGACACAGCCATTCAGTAGTTAATTGTGGCCCTCAGTTCATTCCAATTATGCTTCAGACGAAATATTACAAAACCTGTCAGTTTCAGTTCAGAGGAGGCATTGACTCTGCTCGCCATGGACGTGAAGGTTTTTCTTTTGAAACCATCATTGGGCCGGAAAAGCTGAAAGCAGCTGAAGAGAACGGATGAGTAGACGGAGAATGCAGCTTCTACAGAAAAATCTAACCTCCACCATTATAGAGCCTATTGTTCAATGCACCTTGACTCAGCACTTCACAATCTCACAATGGCACTGAGAGACAAGATGAGCTGAGACACTGACCATGTTGTCATTTTAATATCAACACACACACACAGCAGATGAACGTCTTTTTCCTGCAGTGACAGTTAAAGCACTACCTGACTAGACAATCACAACTCAGGTGTGAGCCTGTGAATCCCTCTTGACCTCCTCATCAGTCCAGTATAGCATTATGGTCTTTGCCATCTTGTTTTTTGGAGCCAGATATAAAAATATATATTTACAAGAGGGTAAAATAGGGAGGATGTGCAATAACACAAATGACTGTGTGACGATTAACAGACAGACTGCAGAAGCTGTCACTCAAAACAGCAGCATCCTTTAAAATGTATAATGTTAAGCCTTAATATAACCATTGACTTTTAATGAATTTACCCTTTTACAGTTTTATTGAATGGGAAAAGCCAATGAAACCGCAATAAATTTTGTATGAGGCTGTAAAGGCTGGTAGGCATCTTGATATTGGAGTCCACTGGGCTTGACTCACTTTTGAAGCCAGCCTCAAGTGGCCATTTTAGGAACTGCAGTTTTCGGCTGTCAGAGATTGCTCTCAGTATTATAATCCAACAATATAACTCATATCCTTCGGATTTTTGTGTCATTTTAAAGAAGTGTGGTCAGATACAAATGTAGTATCACAAATAAAGCCCTCTGTACACAGCACCAGCCAATCCATCTGTAATTTTACATAAAGTTTTCTTCAGGGACGCCCTGTTCGCTCTTCTGCCAAGTGTTTGCATAGTTGTGCTGAAGGCTTTTATTTTAAATGCAAGACGCAGTAAATTTAAGCTGCTGGTTGAATACCCAAATGATGCTTGAGTGATGAAATGAAACCGGCGTGCCTGTCAGGCTCTAAACCCACAAGCCTCCACTGCAGCGGTTTTTACTGCCATCTTATGTGGCAGTCAGCAGAAACACAGTCGTTCTCCTGGTAACAAAAGAGAAGACAGTTTCAAAATCACCCAAGACTAACCTTTGTGATTAAAGCCAAGCCTCCGGGCTAATTAGGCATAACAATGACCTTTGTAGGTGCAGGGCTGTTGAAGGTTTTCTGTGGATGAAAATGAGCAGAGAGCCTGGAAATAGCATCAGGCGATGACATAACAGTGCACATATCATCCCTCAGAAGGACGGGATCAGACTCCCACTCTGCAGCGAACTGTAGTGTTTAACAGAAAAGCTCAGGTTGAAGCCGAGCAACTGGAGCAGAAAAAAATATGGCATAGGTGCTTATCGATCACAAAGGACCTCCAACAAGCATTTAAATGTCAAGGAATTCGTTTTACAAGAGCTGAGGTCCAAAAAAGAAAACAAATGTGTTATTGATGCTTGCATGCATCCTGGAAACTGCAGACACACAATCACAAACATTACTGCAAAATCTTTGCTTCTCAATACAGCATCTCTGAATTAAGAACAAATATGCAAACTAATAAAACAACTGCCAAAGGAGCAGGACATTAGTTTGGTGAAATATGATGATCTTCGAGGTTTGCAGATATTCAGCCCAGTGCAATTTACAACCACCACCACAAGCTTCAATGAAAACATGCAAGGACATGTGAGGACAGAACCTGTGACTCCTGCCATTGATATTGTATTGATATGGGAATACTGCAGAGTGAGTGTTGATTATGTTGATCAGCTTTAGACTGGCGATTATTACAGCTAACAGAAGCCACACAGATAACAAGCATCACTCTTCTTTTACTCAAATTAACAGCAGAAAATGTGAATACAT
>JAPZDV010000009.1:4535073-4588075 GCA_029814665.1 Acanthurus lineatus
AAAATGTGAATACATGGAAACAAACATCACTACTTTAACCTCCAATACATAAAAAAACAACAGGGCGTCAAATTTCACCTTCTGAAATGTTAAATGTCCTTCATCTCATAGTAAGTAAATGGATGTTTATCTGCTTTCATGAACCATTTAGGAAAACGGCAAGAATCCTCTCCTGTGGATTTACTGTTGCAGAAGTATTTAAATCTTCAGTTTGTGACTTAATGGGAGCAGATTGCACAGGAAGGAGCATGAAGCAGTGACTCCCAAAGTAATAAGAAAAAGAACGAAGCGGAAAAAGAGATAATGAGACAGAATGCTGCCCTTATCAGCATGTATTAATGTATTACTGCCGCTCTGTCCCTCTCTCTCTCGCAGGTATGACATGCCAGGCACGGACGTCGTACACCGAGGATGAGGTTTTATGGGGCCATCGCTTCCTGCCGGTGATGTCCCTGGAGGAGGGCTTTTTCAGGGTAGACTACTCTCAGTTCCACAGCACATTTGAGGTTCCTACGCCACCGTACAGCGTCAAGGAGTACGAAGAGAAGAACTCGCTGCCCTCGCCTCTATCCACTCCCACCCCTGCACTGACTGAGAGCCACGGTGCCCGGCGTGACCGGGTTTTTTCCGTGGATTGCATCAACACATCAGAGGAAAGGGGCCGTCAGGGAGGCACGGGGGGTCGACTGCCGAGCAAGCTGCAGAGGATGAGTTCATCCGGGAAGGAGGATCTGCAGAGGAAGGTGCTTCTCCTCAGCTCCCAGCACTCGGAGAAGGCCTGCAGCACGGGGGACCTGCCTCTGAAGCTCCAACGCCTCAGCTCCTCGTCAGGACCGGAGGCTGAGAACCGGCTGCAGCTCAAGTCCCTTAAGGTGGGCTTCGAGCCCATGACTCAGTCCACCGGAGATCTGTACCAGCACAGCTTAGCGCCCACGCTGTCCCCCGCTCCGGTCCCCATGCACAGCCCGCTGCTCTCAGCCGGAGGGAGGCCGGAGGACAACCTGCCACCGAAGCTGCGGAAGATGAACGCTGACCGCTAATCCAAGACAGTTCAAAACCACAATGAGAGACTCCGACTGCCCTCCGACCACAGACAGACAGAAGGAAACAGATTCAGAGATGTATTTAACTTTGGAAGGAGGAAAAAACTGATGATTTACTGACAGCTTGTTTGTTTTTTTTCCTGAAACACAACCTTTACTGGAACTACTGTGATTTTTTTTGTGTTTCATTGCACAAAAAACAACAACAAAACACAAACTTCACGTTTAATGCGAACTTGATCATCCCGCGAGAGTCGTGCATGTGTACACTAAACCCATCGTTTCATGTATGCACCACTACACTTAATAGCCAATCTTAGTTTTATCTAAATATAAACTATATTAAGATTATAATAAATGCTGATTGATCTTTCTCTTCCTTGTGTTTTTATTGTTGTCACGCACACAAAATGAGTCGATGAGCTGCTCGCTAGTGAAACAGTTTTGCCAAATGTCAACAAGTAATTCACAGTGCAATGCGATGCAGTTTTAATAGGGTGTTGTTAATGTCCTAATTTTGTCCCCTCGGCGAGCTTTTTCTCAGTGGATAAAGTGAATATGAGAGAGAGAGAGAGGATAATGAGCTACGCTGCAGCTGAAAGAGAAATATGAAGGGTGTTTATTGGAGGATGGAGGCTGATTCAACCCATCGAAATGTGTTCGCTGAGGCATCATGTCTGACAAATATAATGGATTATGTGGTTTTCTCTCCAGTTAATATCAGGGCAGATGGCTACAATCTTTACTTGGACTCCATTTAATCAATTTATCCACATATGTAGAGTGTATATAACATATTTAATCTAATTCATTGTTTAAACAGACAGTGAAAATTAAGATTTATCGCCAAACACAATCTCTTGCTCCCGCCAGAAAACTACAATGTGCTCTAACAATTTAACAAAAAATAACTGAGATTAGAGCAGTTTAGCTAAATCCAGGCACAAACACACCTCACTGAGCAGATGTCACTCCACAAAAAGCTTCTTCAGCACATCTGGATCAGCAAATCTCGAGTACTTAGGACACCTAAGCCCTAATGTCGACACCACAGCAGCACAAAGACAGAAAAATCAATGGAAGGGGGGAGTTTTTTCCTGCTTCAAATGCACACTTGCAAAGACCTTCCCCCCTCTCTCATTATCAATCTTCGCCTTGGACCACCCACTCAGTTTACACAGAGCCGTACGTTTCCTCTAATTTAGTCGCATTCAGAACCTCTTGCGTGTGTTTGGCACACACACACGCGGTTTGTCACTGTTTTCATGCTGCGTATGATTTGCCAAACACAACAGCGAATAGAAATGGGCTCATTATGACACAGACGAGCTCAGACGAAACATGCAGACGCTTAATAATGAAACAGAATCTAATGAATTAATGGGGAGCACAAACACTTGATGAGAGTGACCCGTTGTTCGACGCATCTTACAAGTTAATTACTGTTTTCATTATGTGGCCCACAGGTTTAATTAATCAATAAAGTTGAAGTAGCAGAGTCTATTTTTTCAGCCTCATCTGCAATCACAGACATTTTATTTCCTACTGTCAACCGTCAAACAAACATTGAGGCATCGTTAATAAAACCACCTGTCAGCAGTTCACAGTTTTTCATGTGACTGATGTTGTTCTGTAATAACTTGAGACGATTTCACTTCATTCATTCAACTTGAAATCTTGTTTATGTCAGTCGCTTTCTGTTTTCGGTGGATTTTTAACAAAACGAAAAGGAGTGACACATCTGTCTCAAAGAATCATTTTCTCCTGACGACAATGAAGCTGCAGTTCTTCAGTAAAGAGACTTATTACAGTCTTTGAAAGAGTATCAATCCAAACACATATGGAGTTGTGTGTAGACGTGGGTGTTTGTTAGACTCATGTCAAACAGAGGTGTGATTTTCTTCATGAAAGCAGTGACTGCGACTCTTCTACCTCAGTGTCTCCACCTTCATTGTCAGCCAAGACTGTGATTCAGTTCAGTCATTAACAGTTCACGGCTAAATAAGTACACCCCAGAATATGCTTGAGTTTACGTTTTTTCAGATCTAAGACATTTCACATGTAACATAAAAACATTTAAACAGTATATCCTTATATAATGTGACTCTGGTCATAGGTGAGCTCAGTTTTTCCCACCTGAAGAAACACAGTGGCCTCACTACAGAGGAGTGGATTGAGAAGTGTGTGTTTTTGAACTAAATCAGACTTTTTAGTTGCATCTTGGCCGTTTAGTTCAGCAGCAGCTTCACTGTGTTTGTCTCTGCTGTGCTGAACACAATCCATCATACTTTGAATAATTACATGTGATGATTAAACTTAATAATCTGATTGGTAGCAGATTATGAGGTTGGGTTTACTGAGATGGTAGCTGGTAGGCTTGAGTAGGTTCAGCTAACAGGCTGCAGCAGCAGGCTAAGCTCAGTCAGTAAGCTAGCCTGTTGCATAGCAACCGCCTCCATGTTAGAATAATGGCCTATGTGTGCTTAATGAACATGTTAATAAAAAGGGTTTTAGTCTACAACTTAAATGTTTTCATGACTGGGAACCATTTTATAAAAGCAACAGCTCAGTTCAGGCTGTTGTATCATGTCACAGCCACAACCTGTTGCTCAAATATATCGAAAAGTGTATGATTTTATCTGCTGACTGTCAGCACTAACTGACTTGGTCAAATCAGACATAAATAGAGAGACTCAGGTTATAATGTTGCATTTCTTCATCCTACAAACCTCCACACTGATGGCAGCTTACTGCAGCATTTACAAGCATTTCTGAGAGGTGGAGATGTTGAAGATTCATCATGATGTTACTCCAAACGTCTCAGTGAGTCATAATACTTCATATATCATTAATAACTTCTGCTGTCATAAAATCTATGACAGCAAAGAGCAACAGGTAGCATAACAAAGTGACTGTACACATAATTTAATAACTCAAAAAAGTGGGTTTAGTTAAAAAATACTCTTGGAAATGACAACAACCTTTCCTAAACTGTAAACAAGTCATTCATGGGGCTAAACATAACCCGAGCACTAATGATAGCACACAACAAAACACAGATATGAACTATTTTTGTAACACTGATGTGTATTTTTTAAAAGCACTGACAAACTGACTGCAGACAGATGCCCCAAAGCAGAAAATGTCCATATCTATGCTTGTTGCAAGGTTGTCATCCAATGGAAATCTGTGCATTAGGCCACTGAAGTGTTGCAAATGAAAGATCAGGACTAAATTATGGCATCTTCCGCTTTGCAGGTATTTATCTGTCTTGATTTCCTCAAAGCAGACATTCCTACTTGGTCATTTTTATATATTTAAAAAATGTTCCAATCGAATTTCCGGTCATTATCCCTGCGCACATCTATAAAAATTTACCCTCTGATGTATCAGTAGAGACCATTAGCTCATTTTCGCCCGGGGCCCTTAAGCAGTTTAATCCAGCCGTGCTCACAATTACCTTCCTGGTTGTGTGAATAAAACCTTCTATTATTTAACTGAAGTGATTAACCAGGTCCATGTGTCAAGTAACAGAAGGCAAAAAGAAATTGCCCGATTCAAATGAGCAATGGGTCATCTGGTACTTTCTTAATTTCACAACTTTGTCGAACTTATATCCAAAGAAAATTGGCCTTATATATAAGTTGATGACACCCATCAGTACAGAATTAATGTTATTATCCTCCGTGCGGCGATGCAGTCATGCAGCAGCGACCATTAGTGTGTGACATCAGGAGTTATTATTATTTCCTGTGGAGCTCATCGTGGGCTGCTCCCTGCAGGGCCGGGCCGAGCCGGGCAGCGCAGGCAAGAGACAGAACAAATGCAATTTAGGTCCTAAGAAATTTTCCCCTGCAAACCCAATTATGTCTCTGTAGGGAAGACAGGGTGATAAGGGTCATTTTGTTCTTTCTAATGGAACGACAGAACGACTGCGTGTAATGATGGGGTCTCTTTTTATTCTCTTGGCTTTCACTCACTGCCCACATCACTGTCACACTTCTCTCTTTAGCCCCCTCCCTCACACTCACACACACACACACACACACACACACAGAGTACAATAGAGTACACTGCAGGAAGAGTATGATTAAAAGTCCTTTGAAAGAGTGTGATTAAAAAGTAAAAGACTTTTCAGCATGTGAAGATGGATTTCTCAGGAAAAAAAGTTCTCTCGCTTTCTGCTGAAGGCTGTGAAGTGAGGAATTGAAAAGCAGGAAACAAGAGAAAGGAGGGGAGGTGAGGTTTCACTTGCTGTACGGTGAAACATCTGATGTCGAAATGTGTGAGTGCCTTTGAATTCGTGCGATCGTATTTCGTCAGAACGCACGCCTGCATGTGACAAGTACAATTTCACAGAAGACGTGGCGTCAGACAAACGATTTGTCCGCAGAGGGAAAGTGCTTATCAGGCACAATGTAGCCAGAAGAACGCAGCTATAAAAGAAAAAAAAAAGCAGAGAGGAACCAAAAAGAAATAAATAGGTGAGGAGGAAAGGGAGTAAATAGATAAATGGAGCACTGAGGGAAGCCATTAATCATGTTTACAGGTTTTCATTTATGAGTGCAGCAGAGAGAGAAAGGGGAATTGTTCAGTGTAATGTAATGATGGTGTAGCAGTGCTTGGATTTACTGCTGCAGGAGGTGTGTGTGTATGTGTGTGTGTGTGTGTGTGTGTGTCAATCCGATGCCCTTTGACAAATGGAAACAAACTGACTATACAGCCACATGCACACACACACACACACACACATAATTTGTTGTGAAGCATCTCATTATTACTTGTTCACTCCTGCAGGATTGAGCTTAAACACACAACTGCTTGACTACATGTGTGTTTGTGCAACAAGAATTTGGTTTTATAGTCATGAAATCCGTTCGATAAGCTTCACAACATCAGAAAAGGCCTGGGCGGACAGCTCTGCGTGGACATGTGTAGAAATACCTGAATCCTATTGTATTGTATGAAGGATAACAAACTTCCAACAAAAGGTTGCAGAAGGATGAAGAAATAACTTGATATCTTTTACACGGACATAATTTTCATGTTTCTGTGACACTTAGCATGACTTTCTTTCATGCATGAATGAACCAAAGTTGCAGGGAGGAGGTCGGAGGTCATGGGGTGGATGCCGCCACACAAAGTGTAGGACTCTCACATCCATCCAGGGTTTGACTCCTGTCTGTGGTTCAATTAGGCAAAAAAAACATTTGGTCAAAAAGGGGAAAGATTGTCTTGCTGACTGTCATTAAAATCATGCGCTCGTTAGAAAAGTCACATCATTAAATCTATAGGATTCATTTGCACAGACCCAGATTCAGATTTGGAGGCCATGCTGATTGTCACAGAAATAATGGATGATATTTTGCTCATTTACAAGAATCCTATTGATTAAACCTTATGTCAATTTAATGACCTGCCTTGATTGACCCATTTGTTCATTCTGTGACTCAATTACAAAAATATTGGTCTTTGTTTTATCTATTTACTTGCTTACTTTGTTAGAGATATGCACACTAAGTAGTTCTGATTTGCTCCTCCAGGTGTAAATTTGCTGCACAACCACTCTATAGTGCTCAGTCTCTCCCATGCAAAATAATGCAATGTGTAAACATTATTAGGAGTAAATGAACAAGATTGCATCAGTGTTGAGGGGACAGACTGCAACTAGCTAAACATCCCACCACTGACCTGCATCTTTCAAGCATGAAAAAGAGCCCACAGAGGCCGCAAAGCTTCTCAACAAAGGCAAATTTATGTTTATGTATGATTTTGCACACATTTAATGAATATGGGACAGAAATTCCTGATGGGCAGCATGATATTGATTCAGATACGTCCACGTGTCCTTCTAGCTTTTACATTTACATGCACGGGCTCGGCTTGTGCAAAGAGAAGCACGGATGCAGCACACAGCACGGCTCTGAAGCTAACAGGCCTACAACTGCATACAAATGAGACTGAATGTTGCACTTTGTGGCCATTGTGCCTCGAAGCCGAGTGAGAAGACTGATGCTGAAATGTTCTCAGCCGTCACCTCACACACTCAGACCAAATCTACCAAAAAAGAAATGCTGCTGCACAGCAATCTGTGTATGACACAACTGACCACACAAATAACACAAAAGAGACAATTTTTGAATAAAAAACACATCCTGCTGTTTCTAACATGAAAGCCTCTGAAGGAAATATTACTCTTGTGTGAGCCGCTGTGATAAATAGAGCCTAAAGTTATTGATTACTTGTGAGGGCACGTGAGGTCATTGTGGTCGGTATTGCACTTAAGTTCTCTCCGAGCAGTGGGACCTCCATCTTCCAATCCCTCCTGACACCAGCTGTCCCCGCAGAGCCCAGTGATTATCCGAGCCTGTGAGCATCGCATCTCATCGCGTCGCAGATCATGGGTTGGGTTGCAGCGGCAGTGAGACAGGTATTGATTGGCCCTTTCGATCTTTGGCCTGGTTACGTTAGGCGGAGCAATGAGAGGGACGTCTCCGGAGGACGCTCCCACTGTGCTTCATCTCCGAGATGAGCCATTCATTCGAGCACTTCAGTCCAGCCTCAAGACGTCGGGCTTTAAAAGAACCAATATTTACACATTTCCCATGCGCGGCCCACGGGCGAGTATTATGGTAATGTATGCATGGAAAAAATCAATGAAGTCAGCCATTCATTATTTTCAAAGCATGTCAACAGGGTTGTCTCCACTGTAAAGCAGACAAGTTGAAATTAAAATGCTACACAGAAAGACGAGCGCCTCTTTGCTCTCTTGCTTTTTTCCCTGATTCCCGCAGGCTCCTTCTTCATGGATAAGGAGAAATAAATTATAGTGGTTGACACGCCTAATATCTGCAGTTCAGATCAGCCGCCCAACTCGTCTGCACACACACTTGTGCTTTAAATGCTGTATTTGAATTTGCTAAATAAAAAAAATAGGGGGGAAAGAGAGGATGCACAAACGCACACACACACACAAACACACACACAAACACACCACAGCTGTATGCTTAGCTTTCACCACTGCAGGGCAAAGGGGTCCCATGTTGCCGTGGTGACAGTGGTGGCTTGTTTTTGATTGACAGCTGCTGCATCTGCTTTGTTTGTATGTGTGTGTGTGTGTGTGTGTGTGTGTGTGTTAGTGAGGTGGTTCAGTCAGGCACATTTCCCTTTTAGACACCACAAGTGGCCTAATTATCCATTCATTCACAGTTGGTGCAACACAACACAAGCAAACGTCTCAGCGAGGATTAGAAACGAATCATCTTTACATCAACATTTCTCCAAACCTACAGAATGTTTCCATCATCCTTCACATGTTAGCTGGACTTCAGCTCCTCTATTATTAACTTGTAAACTTAAAACTTTCCTTTCAAGCTGGTCCTATTTATTTTACTTAATTTTTTACTTCTTTTCTTTGTTCTTGTTTATGTCTCATTCTTTTTTATTGGTCTTAAACATTTGATTTGATTCTAACGTTTTAATTCGCTTGTCTTGAGACTTGTCGTTTGTTGGTCTTATTTACTTTTATTATAATGCTTTTTAACTCACTTGTATTATTAATGTGTTTTCTATTAATTACATATATCTTATGTCTTATCGTTACACTAACTACATAGATTTTTTGTTGCAACCTCGGACTCTGTGCAGCACATTCAACTTTCAGTTGGAATTAAATGTGCTAAAGAAATAAACATTTGCTTTCTTGCATGCTGCAAAGTATAAAAAAGTAAAGTTAATGTTTGTTTTCCCTTTTTTAAAACAGATTAGACTGATGTTCTTCATCATTTAAAACTTTTTTCAGCTCCTTCACTCTGTAGCTGATATTAACACATCAGTTTTGAGTTGGAGGACGAGGAGACGAGCTCCTAATGAGCCTCTCCGTGCCTCGTCTCGTTATTAAGAATTCATGTGTCATGTATTTTTAACCTGTGGAGTCGTCAGTGTCACAGTCATAATAGCAGAGGCTGAAACTCTCAGCAAACACCTCCAACAGAAGCTGACTCTCCAAAAGCAATGAAGGTTGGTGTCAGTGAGAGTTGCCATGATGTTAGTTTGAGGAGAAGAAGAAGAAGAAGAGGAGGTCACAGTCTTGTTAGAGCCACTGTGGGAATATTTCAAGCACTGGTCTCAAACTTTGGCCTCTGTCAGGTGGCCTATTGAGTGAGATTAGGCAAATAGCAGTTTCTCAGTGAGTAAGGTGAGTTTGGCAGTGAAACTACTCGAGTAGGAAAGTTTGCCAAACTTGGTGCAGTGACAAAGTGCAAAAACATGCATACTTATGTGTTTTTACTCAACGTGATAAAGTACCCGACTACCAGAGAACCAAAAAAGATTGTTGGAAATAAAATAATTAGTAAAAACACCTGCAGGTTTTAAGTCCCAAAAGCTATTTATTGTATATCACACTCATATTTTATTCAGGAATATGATTTGAATTATGTTTTTTTTAATTTTTTCTTTTGTGTTTTATTACTATTACCTGCATCAGGACTCTGAGTACCTCATTTTCTTCTCTTTTATGTGCATCATGTTCTCATGTTCTCTAGTGACAATGAAAAAGTTATTATCAGTGTTCATTTCAATCTGTGTTTGATCTCATTTCTTTAGTGGTCTTTTATATATTTTCAAATTCTGTGTATTTGGAATTTTTAAAACTTTTTGTCTTGATATGTGTTTTATGTATTTGCAGCTTTTGGGATAGCTTTTTAATAAATTCATGTGTCCGAAATGTCAGTTTGCAAGGTGACATTATTCCAGCTGTGTAATGATAGACACTGATCCAGAGGTTGGAGCCACATGGAAGAGGAATTAAGACTTTTTATGAAATTGCACACATGCCAGACAAAAATATATATACCTGATAAAGAGTTCATTTTGGTATCAACAGAATAACTTTTTTACCAGTCATAAAATCAAAAATTGCAGTGTAACCAAGGGGTTGCAAGTCTTTTGCAGAATTTCTGGTATCTCACCTCTAATTTATATTTAAAATCTCTCTTTGCATTTATTGCACATGGACTCTCCCAGGAATTATGCTGTACCTACCACACACACACACATACTCAGTTTCAGCATCTATGTGGTTTCCAAGTTTTAGTCTCCTCACACTGATAGTAAAACCACACAGCTGAGGAGTCACTGTCACCTGCAGAAGGTAAATACATGTGTGTGTTTTTAATACTGTACCAAATCTAATAAAGGGGCTCACTTCCCTCTTGTTCATAACTCTGTCTTCATCACAGTTTTCTCTCTCTTGGCCTGGTGTCACGATGCATGAAGTGGGGGTCCACGTAGCCCCACCTGATGTTCACTCCCTTCCCTCTGTCTCCACAGCTTTGATATGTAAAATCCGTCCCTCACCGACCCACGAAACAAAGGCTGCACAGCTTGTTCCTAATCTCCATCACACCACGTCTGCTTTAAAGGTGGCCAAACACAGCAGAACCCCCTCCTCACAATGGAAGAATGCCCACTCTGTTTGAACATCTGCCTGTCTGTCAGCCTGCCAGCTCGCCTGTTAAAGGAGCCCTGGACATTTTCAGACACTTCACATGGGCAGATTAATTAAATCTCACCGGTCCCTTCGATGTGTCTCTGCAGAATCGCGACCACAGGATTTCCACTCGCTGTTTTTGGGTAAACATGCACAGATTCAGTGGGATGGAGCTGCACAGAGTAATTGTGTTGTTTCACAAACAAACACAGCGAGGGGCATTGGAGAAGTGACATGGAGGGCTTGCCAGATTGTCTAACAGGGTCCAAAACCCCCCTCCTTTGATTGTCATTTCTTAAAGGAAGTCCAAGAATTAAAGCCATTACTCACATTTGTGCAGGATTATACAGAAAAAAAACACACAATATCCTAAAAAAAAAAAAGATTGTTTATGGGATGTAGCCAGAAGGAGGCTGAATAACTGCACAGCTTTTTACCCCACCAGGCATAATAAAGCTTTAACATGCCAGTAATTGCCTAGTGGACGCCAGAGCCTGGTGGCAAACTCTGCCAGGTAAACAGATGTCAGGTCAACAACAACTTTGAAGAGTCATTCGAGAGCAAAGCAACCAGCAGAAGAGCAGAAGGAAGGAGCTTCCACTGATCTTTGAAGGATGATTAAACAGTTTCAAGTGAGATTTGAACAGTATGTCTGCTTGAAACGTCCAACTTTTACACATATAATTCAACTTTTGACTTAAAATTTATCTTCTTCGACTTCAAATTTGACTCAGCTTTGTTTCTAATGGCTGAATGATCAGTTTTTTTAAAGACTCGTAAAAAGTTATCTGTTCATTTTCACGGCTCGTCTCTGAAATGCCTGAAAGCTCCAGCAGATCAACAAACAAAACAATGTGTTTTAGACTTTGAACGGTTTCCACAGGATTTGTGCCATATGCTCCAATGTGTGGAATCAGGAAAAAAGCATTCTGGGAAACGGAGGAACCGTGTCAAGTTCCAAATATGCAAAGAACAAAAGACTCACAAACAAAGCCGACTTTACAATCACGAAAACAAACTCAAATGGGTTTTGTTTCCAGCTCTGGGCTGTTGCCACTTTTCCTCGATTGCTTTGATTAACGTGCCTCAAAACAGATGGTGTTTTATATTATTACTTCTTTTACTGTCAGACATTTAAGACTGCAGTCAAAATAATCAGCTTTGCTTCAGTTTTTCCTGTTTATAAACTCAGAATCGTGACTGATGTTAGTTGGTGTAATTTCATCACCGTGTCAAAAATGTGATAAACTTTGCAAGAAAGTCTCATGTAATGTAACTTGCATGTTCAAGATTACAAACATGTAGATTAGACTTGTTTCAGTCACTGCAGTCATTTTTTAAAAAGCCACACTGGCATTAAAATAATCCGCCTACAATGCACAACACATAAAAAAAACTGAAACTCTGATATTGTTTCTAAAGTTGCATGAATGTTAAACAGTTAATTACTGAGTAGGATCAAATTTGTTTGCAGTAAAATGTCCATTAAGTCTCCACGAGCTTCATACCTCAGAGAATTAAGTCATGACTTGGAATCAAACTCAGAGATTTCAGTCTTGGATTTGCATTTGGAGATGTAGGAGCATCGCTGTGAAGCTCTGGCTTCATCTCATCGTGACTCAACCTTCAGTCCACTGATCTGACACACAAACCTGCCAACCAATCAAATTACAGCCACCGGACGTTAAACCACAGGCTTCACAAATGGAAAGAAAGCGGGAAAAAAAAGGCGGACGAAGAACAAATTTCAGAGTCTCTTTGTCAGTTTGTGTCGTTATCTTTCTTTCTTCTCTGCAGACACTTTACAACACAGCAGTTTTGACGCCACTGACAAAATATGTCAGCGTCACGTCAGTAAAATATGTCAGCCAGCCTGGTGACACACAGCGTGATGTCAAACACTCTCTAATTACTCTCTCATAGTTTGTGACTTCCTGTCACCGCCGCCATCTGTATCATAAACCAGAGCTGGAATGCAGAAGAAAACGCAGCACATCACACTTTGCATTGTTCGCCCTCCATGTGCACCTTTCGTATCTTGGCTTTCATCTCAGCAGCAGCGTGTTTGACACAGTTTCAGGGGGGGAAACATTATTCTCTGTGAGCACAGCGCAGATTACCGCAGGGGGGGATTTGCCCTCTTGGTTTTCCTTATTATTATGTATAAGATATGATTATGTAAAGTGAAACAGAACAGAAAAGGGGCCTTGTGGCAAATAGATTTTTACTTTAGATGCTTCATCAGTTTTCTCATTTCAGCCTTTGCTTATTTCAAATTCATTTTGCAGGATTTAGATGCACAATATGGAACGGGTGCAACTGGAGGTTTCTCTAAAAAAATCACTGGTAACAAACACCTAATTTGATGACATCATGAAGTAACGATTGATTATTTGATTGGTTCATTTCATTGTTAAACAGCCATGATTGTAGGTAAAAAAATCTCTGTGACTGACTTGAGATGAGGTAATGTGTTAAAGTTTGATCCACGTTATGTTTCGTCCGGTTTGCTAACTTCCTTCCTTACCCTTTGGCGTCCAGCAACAGAAAACAAAACAAAATGACCGTCACTTTGAATAAATTTACAGCAGATCTCTCTGAGTTTGAACATTTTTGGAAACATTTGCGATCATCTAAATATGCAACTCAAGAAGAAATAGTGATCTTTAAACATTTTTAGTGTGTAAATGTTACATATTCTAAAGTTAAGAATTTTATATCCCCAAAAATTACTTTTTCCATCACCTTTTTGCAGTCATTTTTTAAATTTAACTTATTTTTTTAGCAGTAATTTTAGCCATTAAGGAAATAAAAATTAGATTTTGGGAGAGAGCATCATTCACATATTTGCCAAGAGTTAATGAGAAGCAGGCTAGCCACTGTTTCCAGGGTTTATATTAAGCTAAGCTAACTTGCTACTGGCTGCAGCTTTAAAGAAACCATGCAGACGTGAGCATGATGTGGATCGTCTCATATAAATCTCTGCAAGAAAATGTCAAAAACACTTTTTATGTTAATCACGGGGATCTACATTGATAAAATGTTGAAGGACAAACAAGGCTTATGAATGCAAAGGTTGACTCACGGTTTATTGTCTGTGTTGAGTGAGAAAACAAATGCTGCTGGTGGAAAAAACACACTTCCTGATTAAATCCTCATGTTACCCAAAGCAAAACAAGCGATGAAACAGCTGAAAAAAAAAGAGTGAGAGTGAATGAGCCGAGTCACTTTAATCTTTCTGAAGCTATTTCGCATCCTGTTAGTTCCACATCGACGTGAGAAGAGTATTTTTCTTGCCATTTGAAAAAGGATGTAAGAAGCCTTGGATGCATGATGAAGGGGGTTGACCTCGCTCAGCCCAGAAAAATACACTTCTGATTATTTTGGGAGTTTTACAGCAACAAGAAAGCATTTGCTGTGTGACAGACAGACAGATGGCTCTCCAGACGATTCATTTCTCTCCGCCAGACATTGCCGACGTACCATCGGTGACACAAACACACACTCCCATGAACACACACCTGTCCTGGTACATAATGAGCCCCTTGCAGACTGGGTATTCACACCATGAGGAACTGGATGTGGGTTTTTATTACAGTCGAGATAACATCCAAAGAAAAATACAACAGTCATGGTGTTTCTGATCAGACTGAAGCAGATCACTGAGGGGGCACAGAAAGCTGATTTTCCCGTTTTCTTGTTCTCTCTCATCCCCCCAAATAAACTGAGTGTTCCTGTCAAAATAATGGAAACAGCACCGAAAGTGATGCAACAGATAATGTGATTGAGCTCTGCTGCAGCATTGAAAAAGCCTGCCTGAGGCATCTATGAAAACCTGATCACTGCCTTCATCTAAACCTCATCTTTAAATGTGCTTTCTTTCCTTTGAGTGTGAGAAAAAAAACCTGAATCAGAGCTGAGCCACAGCATGCTCTGCTCTCATTTCTGTCTATAGTTTGCTGTTAGACGCTCAGCTGTAACTCCTCTTTAATTGTTTGGAGTGCTTGAAGATTCATTTTCTTTGCGTGCGTTGAGTGAGGAAAACAGTTTTGACATAAGCTGTCTGTGAATATTACACTCATCAAGCCGTTTAGTGACCACTTTCATCGTTTAAAAAGGAAAACGCTTGTGGAGGAAGCGAGTCCCATCAGGGTTAATACGCTTCTCTGCAGGAAGCTCCCCAGCAGTCAAAGTGGATTTATGTATATTAGTGTTAATCTTTGCCTCTGATAAGTTGACAGACTCTAATTCCTGAAAAGTAATTAATAATGAATGAATATGACCGCTGTCAGCTCGCATTTGCTGAGGTTAATTGTTGCTGGTGCGTTTTGGTAGCAGTTGCTTCAGAGATGCTCCTGTGAGGCTGTGAAGAAACATAAAAAACAAACTGAAGCTGGAATAAAAATTAATTTGACTTATTTGCTCATTGGCCATAAAAGCCCCTTATATTTGTATAACTTGCTAAAGTAACAGATAGTTAAGAGCAATATACTTAAATACTGAGAACCTGAATTTAAATAAAACAGTAAATTATGTCCGTTAACAACACTAGTAAGACACATGTCGTCTCTGTTCTGTAGATTCCATTGTGTTGCCCTCTGGTCCATTAAGCTAAATCTAACTTTCCTTTGACACTTTAAAAGCACTGAGTATGTCTTTGTGTCTTTGTGCGATGCACTAGCTATGCAGCCCAGCCTGTCTTTCAAATATGTGTGAAACGTTATAAAATGGTGTCATTTGGTTTGTTCCTAACACCAAACTGTGTAGTTAAGTTAAGGAAAACATTGTTTGCTTTAACTGGGTTTATAATCCAAGTCTCCTGCCTGGAGGTTCTGCGTTTGACACACAACTCTTATTCTTTCCACCCCTCCTCTTGGGAACATTTCTGCTCTTTTATCTTCATCTAGTGAAGCTGTTGCTATGAGCATCCAATATTTTTTACAGAAGAGTTTACACTGGAGCTACTTTAAAGCCCCGAGCATCAAACACAGACCCTTAAAACGCTTTATTGGCAAGTTGGGAGTGAGAACAGGTTGAAACACAACATCTTATAAAGTTGTGCTGCAAACCTGCAGGAAACAACTGAGTATTTACACATCCATCAGAGAGCATGTAAAATTATCATTCTATTGGAATAATTTCTGCAAAAACCCATTAATAGAAGAATAATAGTATATTTTTATTTGGTTTTGGTGACGTTTTAGTTTAACTAGACTGCCAGATGCATGCAGTTTTGATTGAGAACCAGGATCCTTATGTTAAAGTGCTTGTTTTGGTAATAAACTGCACATCACTTCCTTCCCCTCCGTACATTTGATATGTAAGTTTGAACTGAAGAAAGTTTCAGAGCAACTATTTAAAAAATACAACAATAGTTTTAAAGTTTAAAGCTCTACAAGCTGCCACTGTTTCGTCCCTGAAGAAAACAGATGTGATGCTGATACACTCGTCAAACAGCCTCTCTGTTTCTCTGCAAACCTCCGCTGGGTTTGATGAGTGCACGCTGGAGGATCCTCTGAGCTGATTGGAGAGCATATTTCCAAAGGTCTAAGGGTCTTGACTTTAGGCAGCAAACTATGCATTTTCTATTCTCTCTCAAGAAAGAGCTGCTGTGAATATCTCGGACTTATTAGCGAAACCTTTTTTCAATTTCTTCTGCACTGATAGATGTGCGTCTCAAGGGAGAAAAATATGCACCAGTCCAATTTGTTTCCAATAGGTAGATCTGTCGCATCTGAGCGAGGGCAGTTTAATCAAATCTATTTTGCAGAGTCTGACTTCAGATTTGTATCAGATAACAAGCTCTGCCTCCGTCTGTGCTGTGCTATTCACTGTACAAGCCAGAGTCTGATTAAAGTAAACAAACTATTCATTTATTGTCTCTTTTTTCCGCTGAATGTAATTTGGCAGAATGTTTCCTCAGGGAGCAGAAGCCAAATGCAACGCTCGAGTCGCTGACAAGACGTCTCGGATGCAAAGCAGAGTCGGGCTCCAAATGATCCTGTCAGGTCTGCGTGGAGAGTTACAAAACCACAGGTCTGCTGCATTAGGCTCTGTCAAACACAGTAAGTACACTGTGTGCACACACTTTCCCCTGGTGCCAACTATCAACCATCATTTGTTTATTGCTTTAGAGGTGGAAGCTGCTTGGATACAACAGTGTAAATACCAATTAAGTTGATATGCTACCAACTGATGATACACTATATCATTATTTTTGTGTGTTTTTTTGTTTATTTTCTCACAAAAACATCCAAATGTTGTTCAGTAAAGTTCATATCGGAGTTTATTGTTATGTAGATTAACGTGTTATGCACCTTTTCATACACTGTTGAACACAGTACAAAAAGTTGCAATGACATTAATTAATCATGTGTGTCTCTTACTCAGGATGCAGTTCAGTATGCATGTACTTACTCTCCAAGTCATGCAACATTCATGGCCTAAGCATTCATTAAAGTTTGACGGATACAAATGAGGTTGCATGAGGCATCGAGGCTTCTCTCACTGACCATGTTAAGAGACAGCGATTAGGAGAAAGAAAGTCAAAGTAAAGGCATGAATTTGTCGGAGTAGGCGGTGGAACAGGGAGGGATATAAAAGTTGTTTTTTTTTTCAACTAAATGTAGTCCCACACAGCTTATTATTTCTACCTCACATACGACTGCAGTGCACTGCATTTATTGCTTGCTTTCTTTTGAAATTGGCTTTTTTGGCTGTTCAAACGGAGGCTGGACAGCAGACTGCAAATCAGGAGCAGATAAATGTTGTTTATATAAATATATGTGTTGGCCTTCATGTTTGCATGCATTTATACAGAAAATAATATTTGCTGTATAAGACGGAAAAACCTTTTTAAGACACAAAAAGAAGATAACAACAGGATTAAAGATCACTCATCTTCAATCAGCCTCCACTTCTGGAGGAGGTGAAGGAGGAAGAAGATGAGGGACATGTTTTGATCCTTACGGCCGTATTTCATGCGTCTTTGGCAGAGAAGAAAGCTATCTCTATGGGGATGATGCTACTTCAACCTAAAAGCAAAATACAAGCCTCTATGACTTGATAGACCTGCAGCTTTTTATAAGATCAAAGGGGCTGAAGGACCGCTGCTGCACATGTGAATGCATGCACAGAAATGAAAAACATGATGTCTTACAGGAACATTAAAGCAGCTGAAAACAGAATCTTCAGAGAAAAAATGGATCTAAATGCTGTTTGTGATGTGAGAGGGGTCACATGATGGTGATGAACCCACAAAGAGTTATCACCCACCTCTGCAGATCTCCACAGAGCTCCACAGAGCTTTACAGCACCTTTCAGCTTATTGTTCTCATTTTACAGCCCAAAACTTAACTGTTATTGTTCACAAGTGTTGCTTTCAGCTGCATCAGGCAGCTTTTTAAAGCAAAAACTGTATTGTAAACTCACAGTACACTACCTACTCAGCACCGAACAGTTAGCAACTAGCATTTAGCAGCTGAAATAGCAAGATGTTTCCCACAGGAGTGAAGTCCAAAAACAGAGCTACAAGAGAGGGTAAGTTGGATTCAACATGGCCTCAAACAAATGCAAATGTTGCCCCTTGTCTGTCTGAAGTTACTGTTAAATAATTAGATGTTCCCAGTTAATGCGCTAAAACTATAAATGATGCTGATTAATGATGATGGTAATCTTAAATCTGACTGAAATATCAAAGAACAGTTTTAATTGCATGAACATTTTCCATCAAAGTGAATTCTGGAGTCATTTAATTTGATGTTTGAAAATTCTTATTACAAATTCCCATTTTAATGTCAAATTAAAGCCATTTTTCCTGGCTCCTTTGGTCTTTTAACTACTAAACTAAATATGATTTAGCTCTTTTGTAGCACTGAAAATATATAATTTATTTAATGTTCTACTGTGTATAAGTAAAGGTTTATCCTTCATCCTGATTGATTTTAAAATAACCTGCATGCTTTCATCTAAAGCTGTAATCATACGGTATCAACACTCTTTCATCATAAATCTAAGAAAAAAAAGCAATTTGTATCTGAAAAGTAGTGCATATATGAGATTCACTGTGAATCATTGTGGTCACTTGGATGTAGTTTGTGTCCAAAAGTTGCAGTTTTGCAGGTTTGAGGCTCGAGGACTTGATGCTCTCTGAATTTTAAAGCAGCTTTGAAAAAAACAAAAAATGCCAACTCTTGTGAAATCGACAACTTTCTAATCTGGATAAGTTGGTTATGTATGAAAAACAGGTCTCTGCTCTGCTTAAAGAAATGGGTCACAGTCTCCAAGAGGCATCACAGATCATGTTTATCCTCACAAAAATCAGCAATGCAAACACCATGTAGTCTTAAATAAGGAGAGTAAATCCTGCTGTGTTGAGTTCAGCGAAACAGAAAAGCAAACTCTCATCTTTTGAACGTATATCTCCTCTGGTATTTCATGTCTGGGCACAAAACTACAACAAGAAGCTGTTTGAGTATTGTGTCTCGGTTGTCAATAAAGTCCTCTGATAGAGACGGAGAGATGAAGAGAAAGACTGAGAGCCCCTGAGGCAGAGAGGAGGGAAACAACTGTAATGTTATCAAACACTTTTCATCTATTTGCACAGCTTCTTCCTGATGAATGAAAGGAAACACAGGGAGAGCAAAACACAGAGAAGACGATAGAAAAAACAGATTCAGACTGAGATCTGTTGTATTGTTTCATAACACGCAGCAGTGCGGCCGTGTACGTTCCCTCTGGAAATTCACGTCAAAGACATGAAAAACTCATCTTAACACACTTTTTGACAAGATGGTATCGACTGATGACAGATCAACATATCAAATATTTATGTGCATGCACCCTCTTTCTAGTTCTAGTTGTGTTCGGTGATGTTTCTGCTATATTTTATTCATGAAAATATAGTGAGAGTATTGAGAGAAAATCAAGGATATACAGTAAGACTCTGCAGTATGTTTCGTTGAGGGAGTGAAGGCACCAGGACTCTAAAAGTTGCTTGTAATAATCAAACCTGCAGCATGCTCTGAGAGTAAGGTTTGATGATGATCTGAAATCTTCAAACTTTGAGAAAAGTTTAGAAAAAGTTAAAGTAGCAGCTGAGAAAGGGAGAGTCACGAGTCACAAAAAGGCCTCACTACTAACAAGACAGAAAAAAAACATCCTCTATTGGCAGGACAACACGTTTCTCTCACTTTATGGTTCATTTCTGCATTTTAAGAAACTATTTCATCAACTTGAGTCGAGCAGGAGTGACTGATGTTCGGCTGCATTTGGGTCAACAGGAGGCAGAGCCGAACTGATCAGATCTGTGTCGATTTATCTGCTCCACTGCGTTGTTTGTACCCAGGAGAAGCTCGAGTCCTTTCATATCTCCAGTTCCTGAACTGGAGCAGAGCAACTGGGAAGTATCTCTCTCACACACACACACACACATATACAGAGCAAGTGTCTTGTGGGTCGCCCATCACTCAGAAAAGACCTCAGGGCTCTGACCTGAATACTGGACAGACGTTTCACCCCAGAGCTTACAGTAACAATCGGGTAAAAATCACCTGCAATCTTTTGTTTTTAGTACAAACCGATGGCTGTTTGATGCGACTCGGCCTGTTAAATTGCACTTTTCTGTCTTTATGTTGACTGGGCTAAAGAGAAAGGGTTAGGCTGAAGACTTGTGGGTCTATTTAAATCTATTTATAGTGAACTATGAGGCTCTTGTATGTGCATTCAGCTCCACAGACAGAACCACATGAACATACAGCTTAATAAACTCAAAAAAAGGTCTAACTCTGGCTTTAAGTTGATGTCTTACAGCTATTCTACAATAAAACAAAAAGCCTGGTGTTACTAACTGGCCTGACAGCTTTGTGTTTGTTTTCTCAAAATCCTGCTACCAGCAAAGTGGTTGTCACCAAGCTGTTTCGTTCACATTTCCGGGCCGAAGTGGTGAAACTCTCCTCTTTATCCCTTTGTCTGTGTGTTTTCTCTGTGTTAATGCAATTATCGCTTTGCACTAAGCAGATAATTTATGCAGGAAAAGCGTAAAAACAAAGCTGCGAACTATTGAGTTTCTGTGCTTTTGTGTTGTAAACATCTCTGGCTCGCACAGAAAAGGCACACATTCAAATTAAAATGCACACACACACACTGTGCTTATCCCTGTCTGTCACAGATCCCCTGGACATTATTTCAAATGTTGCCTGACAAGTAAACAGCAACAAAGCTTAATAAGCTGGGATATAAATAACATCCCACACATCTGCCTCAATCAGTCACTTCCTGTCTGCGAGGGACAGGCATTAATGGACAGTTAATGTGGCCAGTTTTCCTTGATGTGTCTGTGTAGGAGTTGGCGATGCCCTGTCCTCTGCTTACTGTCTGTTTTGGCTCTTCCTGTCACACTCTGCAGCCAGCAGACAAGCTGGAACACACTGTTCCAACCTGCCGTTCGCTGCCACGGACCGACACAGTCTGACCTTCCCGCTAATAATAACAGAGAGGCCGTCACCCTTTTTAAACTCTGCTGACTGTTGGTGAAGGAGAGGTGACGTGGTGCGATATCATGTTGAGACTACAGGACGGGACAGATGCACACAAGGAGGAAAAACAAAACCCCGCAATGTGATATTTTCAAGTTAATTGACAACAATAGTATGTGTCTGTTTCTGTAGCTGAGAGCCTGTTTGCAAAACTCCGTGCAGAGGCAACTGCTGTGTCTTTGTCGAGCTCAATTTTATGTTAAAAAATCTAAAGAATCTGATTCTCTGCAGGAATGAGAGATGCAACAATCATGACAAAAGAGAAGTGCAATACAAGCACCTGTAATGGGTGGATTGATTGATTGACTGATATTAAATTGTCTTTTTGCATGTAGGCAACAATAGAAAGAGTCGACAGCTTGTGTAGGAAAACTCGAAGTGTGACGTCCAAACCTTAAAGCACTTTTTTATCTTTTTTTTTAAACTTGTACCTTTTGGATTTTAGTCAGTGTGTGGATGTTCTGCTCAGGTTCATGTTGTGCTTTTTCCTCTCCTCATCCCTCCTCAGTGTTTTTTTGAAAAATAACAAACCAGTAAGGTGCATCTCTTACAGACACAAATCACTTCAATGGAGTCGGCCCACGTCTCCAGTAGATATTATGTTGCATAAAACTAGCCGCTGAGAATAACCCAAAGTCAATCCTAACCTTATTAGTTCAAGGGGACGCCGACATGAGGGACGCTTGCTTGAGAGCTGATCGATGCAGTCAGTCAACGCATCATTACCTCTGGGTCTTCTGAGCATGAAACAACCCTCATAAGTTGTTGTGGTTAAGACACACGTGCATTAAAGTTTAGCTGTTGTTTTCTTTTTCCTCAAAGAAGAAGGAGGATGAAAATAATTTACAAAATCGTTGAATATGTTTATAAAATCTTAAGGACGGAGATTTTGTTTCACTAGAGTGAAACCTTATTAAACATCTTATCATCAATTTGATGACACATGCAACAGACTTTGGGTCAGATAAATGTAGGAGGGGGCTGGGACTGAATGGGTTCACACCGTGAGCATTTATGTGATTGTGAATGTACCTGAATGATGGATGTACTATACTATGAATTAGAATAAACATTCCCAAAAATACAAAATTGAATTTTTAAAGTCGCCTTCAAGGCGGCAGAGATTTATTAACACCCCACAGTTCTGAGATCATTTCCTGATAGAGTATTTTAATTCAGTATTTAAAGTTCAAATGTCCACATACCAGTAGCCGATAACACACAACTCACCAGCTGTAACTGTAATGACCAACTTGTGATTTCTAATAAAAAATGCAGTGCTGGTTAAACCAGCCAAATGTGTCTCTGACCGCCCCTGGACATGATAAATGAACACATCTTCAGCACTCCTTGTTGATTTTATGCCTGAACTTCCAACACAGCGTTGGATTCAAGCATTTACACTCCAACAATCCAGGAGAGACATCAGGTTTGTCATATCGATCATCTCAGACGCTGCTGGAGGAGGACAGCCTGAGATGTCAGTGTAATCATATGCTGGGAAAGTATGTCCACCTTTAACCTCCCTGACACCCCCTATCTAAGCACCCTCATGCTTCTCTGAGCATCACACTCCCACAGAGCGATCCGCTGTCAGCTCTCGAGCCAGTGACGGCTTTGTAAAATGTGTGAGGACTCTTAAAAGCAATCTCTGTCCTCCGACGCCTCAGAGAGCCGACAAAACACTGTCAGAAGCACGAGATAGTTTCACTATCAGACAGCACTGACCAGAGGTCTCCTGCTCTGTTCTGCAACCAAGATGATAAGGTGGTCTTACTATCTCACACACGCACACATGCATTCTTGTACATGTGTCTTTGTGGGGACCAGTATCTGATGCAGCCAAATGCACCCCTTATCCAAACCTTAACCATCACAAATTAATTCCAAACTCTAACCTTTTTGTTCTTCTAAACCTAAACTGAAAGAAAAATCTTGACCCTCTAGCAACCATTTACACCTAGTGGGTCCATTATTTTGGTCCCCACAAAGCAGTGGGACCTCATAAGTACAGTGGACTCCCTGGTTATGGACCCTTCGACTGCTTTTAAACTAAACACACACGCATGCACATTCATGCTAGAGGGAGGAATCATTTCAACACTGTGTCTGCAGAGTACAGATAATAATAATGATAATAATAAATAATATTTATATCTCACTTTCAAAAACAGATATTACAAAGAGTCTCACAGGACAATAAAAGCAAGATAAATGAAACAATAATAAAAACAATAAAATCGTTTATAAAACTAAGCACTGCAAAATTATCAGTGACAATATGATGGTAAAATAATAAATGCTAGAGGAGATAAAAACTAATATCAATATAACTAAAGGCATGTATTGATATGTGGTGCAGATACACACTTACACACACACACATAAATGCACAGGCACATAGATGGCTTGTTCACAGTCTGGTTGGATAACAATGTTAGTAAAAATATTAATTATAAGTGTCTCAACAGGAATCAACAAATACTTTTTAAAATAGACTTGTTTTAAATAAATAAATCTTTTTTACATGTTTGATTACCTTTTTTTTAATTTTCACACCAACAAGTGGTTCATAAACAATGATAATTACAGTCTGTCTCCCACAAAAAGCAACACAGGGGTCCGTCTAACAAGTCAAAAAAGAGTCATGTGAAAGGTTATAATTAAATTGATGTTTAACTGCCCTTACAAATATCGTTAATGGGAGAGGAAAAGAGGGAATTCCATTTAAAGTGAATTATAGTTACAGTGCCATAAGCATTTTCTGTGCTTGCTCAATCATGAGATGCTTTAACCGCTAATAGAAAAAGCCAATTTACATTAGCTCTTGTGGACCTTGCAGGTGTGTCTTCATTATAAGGAATTATAATGAAGAGGCCACTTTTAATCTCCGTTCTCAGCGAACTGAACAGACCTGCTGATTAGTTTGAATCAAAGCCAATTTGACAAGTGTTTTACACTTCATTTTGTTTCGTGTTCTCATTAAAAATGGGGCTTTTTACACCCTTTTTCTTTGCTATTTCTTCCTGTATTTCTTATCCCTTTTTTTGTGATGACATCCAAATCAATTGCTGTCATCAAGTGCAGCTTTAGCCCCAAAACTCACACAGAACTATTTTAAAGGGTGCTGGTGGTTTCTGGTGAGAAATGGTTTATTTTTCCAATTCACAGTTTCCGGTGACGTGAAAATAAGTTAATCAAGCGTGTGTGTTGTATGTGCATGCAGTTTTCCAATCATCTCAGTGTTCAAGGACCCGCCGGATCAGTGTGATGTTTACACTTAACGTTCTTCCTGAATGGCGGCCCATGCAGCACTCAGCAGGGTGTCAGGACTTCACACATTCGTGGAGTAGCAAACATCATGTGAAGGAGGTGACGGTGAGGCAGATGAGTTAAAGCCATGTGCTGCTGCAGGAACAAGAGCTCCCGGACATCAGGCTCTCCACACAGACAGGACACAGGCTGCTGTGCCACATCTGCTCACACGAAATGGACTTTAATGAGAAGCTAAAGGTCAGTTTAGCACATTTTGGCCTGTCAGCAACGCCCCGGGTGACTGCTGGCCGTGATATTATCAGAATGCCAAGTTGCCCTGGGGTGTCCAGTGTTCCCTCAGGCTCAGTGGGAACAGGGTTTCCTCAGAAGATGCCATAGTTGAAATTTAAAGCCAAACCCTCTGGCCATCTGAACATGGAGAAACTTGCAGAGCAGCTGAGGTGATGATGGAGCTTTGTTGGGAAGCATATTAAGTGTTGCAGGGATCTTAAAATGCCACGTTGCTTCCAACGTGCGTTTTTCTTCATGACACTAGAAAGCTGTTTTTGCAAAAATTTGCTAAATGAAGAGTTTATCTCTAAATATGAAATCAAGAAATGGATGAATGACAAGGAATTGTGACATCATAGCAAGTTTAAAAGCCAATTTGGGGGCAAACAATCAACTTGCACAAGTGTGATGGTAATTTTTTAATTATAAAAGGTTAAAATGATCTTAGATTAAATTAACAGTGGAAGCAGAACAAGGATTTTAAGCAGATATTATATTATTTCATATTGTAAAGTATTTCTTTTAAAAAGGGATGTTGTGTTTTTAATAAATTATACATCACAACTAGTTTAAGAGCCAATTTTGGGGTAATTATACAACTTAAACAAGTGTGTTAGGGAGTTATTATTACAGGATTTGTATTTTAAAATAGTTCAAGATGAAATTTACAGTGGGAACAGAACCGAAATTTTAAGCAGGTCTTATTATATTAGCCCATATTTTGAGGTATTTCTTTAAAAACTGGAGGTTGTGTTTTTTACTCGAGGAAATACAGATAAAAAAATGGCCTACTTCAGAAAACAAAAAGCTATTTACAGAAAACTGAAAAGCTCTTTTGACCATTTAGATGCTTTTGAAACAGTGTGTGTTATCTGTTCATTTCCCCGTAATGCATTTGTATTTGTTTTCCTTTGCATGTATTGACCTCCGGCAGACACTAGATTAGCCTGCACAAATGTATCAACACTCAAGAAATCCATTAAAACTGAGATGTATTTTTCCACCCGCTGCTCTTCCGTGTTCGGCTCCCATGTTTCATGCCTCCAAACAAACAAGACAGTCAGGCTATCGTCCACGCTCAAAGATAAGGAAATGCATGACACTATATTGCATCCAGGCTCGCCCAAACATGGCACTGTGCCGTGTCTTCTGAATGCAAGCCAAGCTGCAGGAGAGGATGTGGGGCACAAAATCAATTTCCTTTGTCGCCTCACCAGGACCGGCTACTCCCTTGGACCAAAGAAAATTTAATCCTGCCATGACTCCTCAATTAAAGACAACTCCAAAAAAAAAAAAAAAGTATATTACTCTCTGTGACTTCTCACTGTCCTTTTTCAAAAGGAGATTAGGCATGGAAATGACTTCTTGACAATAATAGAAATGTTATTAAAAAAGGAGAAGAGGGATGATTCAGGACACTCTGGTCCTCCCTCTGCTGCCGGTGGGTCAGCGTCTTGTCAGCGACAGGCAGACTGTGAAAGCTAAAATGATGGTTCGAATTAATTTGGCGTGTGGCTGCAGACATAACCAGACTGCTGTTATTATTTAATGATATAGTCTACTGACAGTCATGTGGATTTTAAAACATCCGTCTGCAACAAAAACAACTACTGTAAATGGCGTTAATAAATAGCCGAAGGCAGTGTGTAAACAAGGCAAGGAAAGGTATATTAAAAACAGTTTGGCACTTTAATAAACAAAATCTATGAGGGGGAAAAAATGAGACCAATTTATTCTTCGTAAACTGTGTCCTCTTGAGATGCAAAACTAATATTTTCAAGGGGAAGCAAGTGCATTCTCCTCCCCGCAGGAATGACAGCAAAGATGGAAAATGAAGTTGAGTGAGGAGACGAGAGAAGGTGTAAATGAAAACTTGTCAGTCGCGTATGAGCCCCATCTGAATTCTCTTGAAGCTATAGATGACTTCGCTCGACCTCTGACCCCTCTTCTTCACAGACTCGAACATGAGGCTGAGCTCTCAGGGATGATGAGAGGGGCGAAGATGGCAGCTCTCAGCTCCCTCAGTCACACAAATCCTCAGAAATACTGAGAGCAAGGACGGAAAGTGGAGAGAAATGAGAGTGGACAGAAGAGGTCAATGACCTGTGAAATATAAAGGAAGAAAACAGAGTGAAGGGGAGGAATATTCTGAGAGGAAAGAGAGGAAAAGTGAAGCACTCAAGAAAACAGTCATTATGTACCAGCATGGCTGTGATGGTTTCTGTTTTATGGTTTTATAGAGCTGCTTCATGAGAGGTGGGATGTTCATGACTGTCACATAATAATGCATTTAATAGGAGAAGACAGGGATTGTTACTACATTTAAAATGCATATATGCTTTGTATATGCTTTGTTTAATGTGAATATAACAGTGTCTATTCTTTGCAGGTTAGCTAGTTTCCATATTTAATGAAACATGTAAAATAAGGGCAAGAAAACAAGTATAAAGATGATGATAAATCACATCACACTGCATATTAACTACCTTATTTCAAATTTTAAATCAGACACTTTGTTTACTTAACATAAACTGATTCCTACAGATTTCGTCCCACAAGAGATACTGTGTGTAATGATGGATGAAAGTGACAAATTGCAACCAGGCAATAAAGCAGAAAGTCTATAATGGTCGATTTTGTAAACAAACCCAGTGTGGCTATCATAAATCAATAACTAATGAGAAAAAAAAAGCAAGATAAATGAGAACAGTGAAACTGTCAGCCAAAACAATAAACTATGGTAAAGAAGGTTTGTAATAGCTTGAAATATTTGCTCAGTTATGGAGGACTTAAACATTTTTCTGCACTCACTAATTAGACTAATGTGTGTGCAGATGTGCAGAGACAGAAACACTTTTCGAAATATTACAGACGGGAATTTATAGCAACTTATAAAATGCAAACAAGATATTTAATTATAGTGACTAAATAACAGAAAATAGTAGGAACCATAATGAGAAGACAGACCAGATGTAAATCAACAGTAACAGCCAAAAAAAAGTAGATTTACACATATGACCAATTATCAGATTAACTATCTGATTAGTTAAAAAAAAAGTTTGAAATTAAATCTAAAAAATATATTAATTAATACACAACAGCAACAGTTGCCGGTGCCATTTCACCAACTGCAGAAGAAAAATAATATGGTGAAAAATAATAAAACTACTTAAAGGAGTTCAAATGATTGAAGCCCCATGAAAACATGGCATGTTTGGTTGTTTTATGTATTAATTTGTGAATCTCTTTGTGGCTCCAGACAGATCAGTTGTTTGCATCTGCTGCCATTTTCTATCTTTTCATTACAACTGAAGCTTGATGATGATTTAACAAGTCTGTTTCTCTTGTATGTTGCATAAAAACTGGTAGAAGGCAAAGCATCCAAAAAACCCCGCAAAATACAAAACAGCTAACCTCAACAGCAAATCATCAGAGCACTCAGACTATCCTCAAGGAAAACATGAGCCTCACACAGCTGGTAAAGCGTCGAACTCGGTTCCCAGTAAACCGTCTAAATTAACTGAGTTAAAAAACAAGAACACAACTACAAAACAGTGTTTATATAAAAAAAAAAAAAAGCGCCCACAGATGAAAAGCCGCAGAAGATAAAAGATGCTGGTTCACAAATCTGACAAAATGATGGACGTAACTGTAACAACATCAGCGTTAAAAAAAAACTACCGCAGAACTGTGTCAGAAGCAGTTGCTATAGCAACAGAACGTCCAACACAAGCCGATGGCGGCAGATTTGTGACTAATTATGAGTTTACGAAATACTGACAAACAGTCAAAGACAGGCATGAAACTCACTGATCGGCAGACAAAAACTTGAACCTGCAGTTTTACTTAACACAAGTTGCTTTAAACGGCAGCAATGCAAGACTTCCTGAGTTCAGTCTGCAATATTTACTCGTTGCATTTCCAGCATCTTTTGAATGCAAGTAATTTCCATGCTGGGGTGCCAAACTAGAGGAAAAATATAGTGCAAATCATAAGAGAAAATGGTGATACAGGTATGAAAAAGTTCACAAGAGGAACACCAAATTATTGTGCAGAAGACGCTAACTCGCTCACATGCTAACCTTTTCTCTCTCTTATACCTTTAAACTGTTTAATTTGTAACTTTTTCTCTGTTGTTCACCTCAACAGTCCTTCAAAATCACTTGTTTCACACTGATTTCTTCTCTTAATTTTCACCTTACTTGATGCTTCACACTGGGGGTTAAATCCAGGAAACTAGAAACCAAACTTTGTTCTTCCTCAAACCACTGAATTTAAAAAATCTGGTAGATTTTGACAAACACAATTCTACAGTAACATAAACGCTTTGGTGTTTGCAGACTTTAAAATCCGTGTTGGGAAATTTATTTTCAACTTTAAATTATGAAACTTTCCCTGCTGATCGTCCTCACAGGCTCGGTGCTTCACGCTCTCCGTGCTGTTGGGAATGATAATGTGTTTTGGCTGATTTACAGATGTGTGGACCTCTGAGGCACAGTGAGAATGAGTAATCCCCTTCCTGACCTTACACACCTCCCACTGTTTGAACAGCCCCACCTCGCAGCCTCTGGTAAATGTTAGCATTAGCATTTTGGCATTTCGACTGTTTGGGTTTTTTTTTTTTTTGCATGTGGGATTCGTGTTGTGCTTCAGCTCGAGTGTGTGGACAGGATCTGCATTACTGTGAGGCCTCTCACACACTTTAATTCCCCCTTAAAAAAAAAAAAACACTTACTGTCATGGTTTTTAGAAAGATCGTGTCCCAAACAGGACCGAGAGGAGCAAGAGGGCAGAAATCTTAGACATCAAGAACATCCTCGGTAGTTATTCTCAACATGCTGCCTGCCCTTTTCAGGGGGTCAAAAGCTCACTTTTCACTGATCTCATTACAGACAGTGGCATTTCATTAGCCAGGATCTATCATAAAGCACCATTATCTCTCCATCTGATGGAGTCTGCTCTTCACAGCCTCCAAGGCCTGCTATAAATGATAGCTAATCTAATCCTGGAGCTCTGAGAGTCCCAAGTGAGGAGAGGAGGGGAAAAAAAGGGGGGAATGGATTAAGAGTGAAGACAAAAAAAGACAAAAAAAGAGAAGTTTAGAGCTAAAAAATGTCATATCATGCGAAAGTGAAAAAGGGTTTGACTATTTTCTCCGCCTGCTCGGCCGTAGTTTGTCTTTATTTGCCGTAACGAGGAAACTTTTAATGCATCTGAACTCTTCAAATATTTAATAAGTCTTGTTGCAAAGTCTGTTCTGCATAGTCTGTCCAATTTTTTTTTGCCTTAATTATCGTCACACTGGTTTATTTTCGACCCACAGAGAGACTCTTTTCATCCTAAAGTAAAATGCATCACTCGGCCAAAGTGACGCCTAAGCAGCCCTCTCCAGGGAGCGCTACATGACGGCAGTGTAGGTGTGTTCAACCTCTTAACCTCTGTGTGTGTGTGAGTGTGTGTGGGAGGCATCTGAACAGTCAAGCTACCGCTGCTAATTATCTCAATTACAGTGAGCTGCTCCATAGCATTATGTTATAGGCTTTATAATTAACAGCGGAAAAAGTGACCCAGCCCTCCTAATTTATTGGTCCTTTAAATAATAGTAATAGAGGCCTGATGTATTGATATCACAGCTGTATGTTGTTTTTTTCAGCATCACTGTGTGCTTTTCTGCTTGTGATTCACAGTCAAAGAACTGTAAAGATGAAAGAAAACAACACACACAGATACATGCATTGAATCATCTGCTTTTCAGCGAGGACTTATTTTGGGAGATTTGTGTGAAATGCTGCCAAAGACGACGTTGCTTCGGTCTCTTCTGCTCTGTCGCAGACGGGCTGGAGTGGTTCTCAGCGACCGACCGGCTGTCGGCAGAGTGACAGTCAATCCATGGGAGGCTTTCAAGTGTAAAGCACCAGAGCCCCGTTATGTTCGATTACATTTAAATGTTTCTGCTGCTGATGTGGATCCTGCTTGGGATCATCAGTTCGATACCGGCTAAAGTAAAAGGAAGAAAAAGCCTTGAGGACTCACAGTCAACGACTGATCCTGAGGGAAAACTGTATGAACTGGTGACTGAAGTGTTTCACCTTTAGACAGTTGTGATCAAGAAAATTTAATAATTGGTCAAAGGATGTCAGAACGTCAGAGTGAAGGTCTTAAACCACTTAAATCAGGATGGTTTATCATATTATGTGATGCATGTTATAGTTACAGTAACAGTAAACAGATATTATATCATATCTCGTGTTGGTTTGACAAACATTTAAGAAATGAACCAAATATTCATGCATGAAGTTTTTTTCTTATTTGTATTTTAATGGTTGCGCAATTAAAAAGTGAGTGTTTTCATCAGCGTTTACTCCCGCTGCCATCTTGTTTGGGCATGTTACTATAGTAATGTTTGATAATTAGCACAAAATAACACAGAGTTTCACAGGAGTTGTCATCACTTTCGTAGGTATTCTGGGATATTCTAAAGTCCTGGAAAGAGTTTGACTATAATTATAATTGTCTTGTGATTTAACTTAACTCATCCAAAAAAGAAAACTCTTACAATTAGTCTTTCAGATCTCATTAAAGGTCCCTGGTAGCTCGACATCCTGACTTGTTTTAAGTAAAAAGCACTAAACTGAATCTTTGGGAAACAAATTTTCTTATTTTAATAAACAAATCACTCAGTGCTCAAATGTTAAAATGTTTTCCTTTAACACTGCTGAGGTGTTTCAAACACTTGGTGAGATATTTGAGTCCTGGTCAAATTGCTGGATCGACCCACTTTTCCATCCACAGAGCCGGATGCTCCGAACATGGCCTTAAAACAATCAGCATTAGATTCATTGGTGGGATCTTCTGTAACAACTCTTTTAATCAGAAAAACAATGAGGAGGGGTTAAATAAAAGAAAAAAAATGTGCGAAATTTCTGCTTCTGTCAGGTTAATAACCAAAATATTTCCCTAAGCGAGTAACTAACAAAACAGTGATCTTAAGGAGAGTTTTTGTGTGTGTAAATGAGGGCAAAGGTGGAAAGGAAAAAGCTCTTTGTGCATCTCTCCTGCTTAATGAAATAGATAATGTGCACTTAATAGGATTTTCCAGGCAGTACGTGAACACCCATAATTCCCACAATCCCAGCACCCAATAAAACTAAATACAGTTAACCATCAACATGGCAGTTGTTTCACGATCCTCCGTCCACCCACTCACCTCCACCAGCACCATTTCCTGTTTAATAGGAGACCTGGATATTAATCCCTCTCTGATATTAGCCTCATCTGGAGCATCAGGAGGAGAACAGAATGTGATTAACAGAGAGGAGTCAGCTCGCATGAATAAACCCTGTTTGAATTCACGGCTTTTTGTTTCCACGAACGAATCTTTTTTCATACATTTAACAGGTGACGTGATGCTTCACCACGGATCATGTTGACTTTGTAATAAGTTACATATGTAAATGGAGAAGCCTTTAATTCCACACTTGAGGCTTCGCAACGGTACTTCATAAATCAGGGGCTTTGTTGAATATTTATAGTCCACCTGGAAGGAAAAATGTCTTTTTAATCCTTTTTAGATCACATTTCTGGTCGTTTTGTTCTCTTACTTAACCATGTTAACCCAAAAAATGCAAAAAATTGCATTTATTTTCATTTTTATATCAAAGTTCTATAACATTTCCTTCCTGTTCAAAAAGAAAAAACTTTCATTGTCGACTTTCTTCGTCTTGCCTGAAGCAATTTCAACCAATAGTATCATAACCTGTCAGTCAATCAGCTGTTAGCGGTGCAGTTCAGACTCACAGCCAGAAAACATCAGAGGAAAGCAGCAGCAGCCTTCCTCTATTATTATCGTCCACCATCTCCTGTATGTAACAGGGGTGATGAAGGAGGCGAGTGGTCTACCATAATTGAAAAGGCTAACATTAGCCTCTAATTGTGTATCACTTGTGTTATTAACACTGTATTTCTTTGTGATTGCTGTGATACAGTCCACTTTTCAATGGCCTAATCTAAGTGCTCCCAACATTTTGTCCCACCTGTGTGTTCTGTTTATGCTGGAAATGCGTCAAAATATGGAAGATAGAAACTCCTAAAATGTTGTTTCAGCTGCACTTTAATGTACCGTCAATGATAGAAACAGTCAGACTGAAGGAAGAGCAGATGTTTCTTCAGATGAGTGCGATCATAACCATCAAAAAGCAACCAAAAATATGGTAATAAAAAAATATTACACACTTTAAGCGTTAATTTTCGGGAGACTTCACTGTAATTCACTGTAATGATGTAACACAAAGACATAAACGGCAGAGAGGAAAAACACTACAATCTGGTTGTAAGGATTGCATCAGGCTTACAATAGTTCAGAGGCTGCTGCACAAAAAGATATCAAATGTAGCCTGGATGGTTACGAGGGGAAACTGAAGAGCCCACATCAGGGTCTCAGTCGACTGTGTTCAAAGGGACGCAGTGCAGCCTTCAACACAACAGAAACTCTGCTCTGAGACTTCATTCTCCTCAGCGAGGCCCGGATCACTCTTCTTCTGTCTGAACCCGCTCCCAGCCTGCTTTGTATTACTTTCCTGTCTTAAATTCAGCGAGCCCTCGCCGCAGCACGCTAGTTATCCCTGTTTGGCAATTAGAGACTCCTGATGCTTCCCCTCCGCTTCAAGCCAGAGCGGGAAAAAAAAAAAAAAGATGACAGGCGTGATTTAGTGATTAGGTCTCATCCTTCAACCGGCAGTTACAGATGCAGGCAGATCTGTTGTGCAGCAAAAACCTCCTCACTGTCACATTAGCATCTGTAGCTGAGGAAGAGCTCAGCCACAGGTGAGGCTAATGATGGAAAAGACTCTCCCCAACGGGATTTGGATTATTTGAGGGCCTGGGCGGCGTTGTAACTTATCGGGGATGTGATGAATAAAACATAGACTGTCAACCAATGGTAATGAGGGATGCCAAGCTGTTTCTGCAAAAACACACAGTAGAAAGAAGACTGGGAGGGAAAATGAATGAAACAAGCAAGAGAGACGCACAAAGTGCAGAAACTTGTACGAAGGCTCAGGAAGCAGACAGTCAAACCTCTTCGGATGTCTTTAGTAAAATACAGCAAACCAAAAGGCATTTTAATAAAAATTGTGATTGCACTCGCTAGGCTTGGGTGACGGGGTTACATAAAACATGAGCCAACCCAGTCTGAGTTTAATAAAGGTTGTAATATCAGGCCACTGGTTTCCTACTGGGGAGTCTGGATCCCTTGAAACATTTACAAATGAACCGGAGAGGCAACGAGTCAAATAACATTCAGGGAGACCAGAAAAAAAACACTTGTTTTTGGAGAATTACTGAATAACTCGAACTCTTCAGAGCTGTCAAGATGAATGGTAGTTCAAATAAAACAGCATAAAAAAACTCTGCTGAACTGATGATTGCAAATAGCTCATTTTAGTGAGCAAAAAGCCAAAAACACTGACGATGACTGTACTCAACCAAATTATAACAACAGGATTTTTAATATGTTTTTTAATTTGAAAAAACAAAAATAGATTATTTAACAGATATTTCTTCAAAAACTAAGTATGTAACTTACATAAAATCCCTGCACCAACATTTAGTTTGTATTCTTCATAATTTATATCACAGTTTATATTAATCCTCATGACAGAATTTCTTAAAAAAAAACAACTGTAAGAGTTTTAATGGATAAAATCCAGCAAATTTTAACAAACTACACAGCAACTCCACTCAATATAACCATAAATCCATCCTGCTTACTGGTTCACAACATCCCTCACGACTGCCTCACACACTCAGAGAAAAAGAGACTGATTTATATCATCTCATCATATTTATGTCCTCACCTCGTCTACCTGTGCAAAAATGATTCATTGCAACATAAAATTACATAAGCCGCGATGATGAAAGATCTCTGTCTTTGCTTGTAACAGAAACTCTGTGCAAAGTTAGCGAGGCTGCACACTTCGGCCGTGTCTGTTCAGTGCTGTTCGAGTACAGTAGCAGTGATTCATGCAGGATGATCCATTGTGGGCTGTGTAATTCATCAGCGGACGTGTCTGTGGGCACAGCAGAAAAAAAGGGCTGATGAATGGAGGATGAAGGGAAATGGCAGGATGAAGATTGGAGATTCAAAGGAGAGAGAGAAAGGAGCCACCAGGTGTCTCTGACCCTGAGGAAATATAACCTGTCTGTGCTTCACATTCACCGCCAGCTCACCTTCTCTGTATTCATGAGAAATATGAGCTACGAAGCCGCTAAAGCATATACTGCTCCACGAAATGCACAGTTTTTTTAGTCCTCACGCTTTGCCAGTCCAATTGTTTGACCTCATTTTAGCTGTGTGTGACAAGACAAATAAATAATGAATCCGTCCTGCTCTGCTACGTCGCCATATGGAGCTCGGCAATGTTCTGCAGAGGAGAAGACGCCCCTGAGGAAAGAGCAGCACAACTCTCCGGGCAATGAGCCTGGAGTGCAACGTTTTCCAACCACTTCACTGAGCCTCACCAGTGCTAATAACTAGAGCTACTGCAGACTCTCTCTTTTATCTCTGCTGGGCTCAGCGCTCTAAAACAACTACAGCAGCTCATTCCCAGACTATCGCTAAATATCCATCCGCTAGCGTTTACTGCACATACACGCAACGCATCACTGCACACAACGAATTCACACAAACACACGGAGTCGAACACAGTGGAAACTGCTCATAGCCATCAACTGTTTATATGGATCACAAAGCATCAGACAGAATCTTTATTATAAAAATGCTGCTGGGATGCACAGCTCAACTATAAGCTTGATGATTCTCTGTAGGTTAATCTTTATGAGCAACCTCTTTCAAATTGACTTATTATAACAAGATAAGGTCAAAACACTCTAATCAGTTTCTATCTGTGGATATCTCTCATTTTCAAAGAGTCACTCTGTATTGTTAAGTGTTTTGTCAGTGATTGTTAATTGAGATGCAGATTTGCTCATGCCTCCCGGCGCATGGAGGGACTTTTTCTCTCCTTCTCTGAGTAGCTAGATGTTTGATTTGAAAGATAACTTGAACTCCTTTAACTCCAAAAAGCCTCAAAGCTACAACTATATTCAAGGTAATCGACATCCTCATCAGGAGAGAATAAGATGTTATGTTGGCTGCACGAAACAACAAGCAAAAGACAAAGATTAAGAGTGAGAAATGAAGTCCCTTTATGGTGTTTACAAAACCTGCCTACATAGAAACCAGTGAGGGAGCATGAGCACAAGCTCAACCAGTGGCAACAGAGGCTTACGTCTCCCCTCCTGTCCTCATATTTCAATTTCCTCATCATTACTTCTACTGAGATGTATTTATCTTGTAAATATTACTTAAAAAACTTAACAAAAATAAACTCAGTATCACATAAAAACTAAGCAAACAGAGGTTAAAGCCTTTTATCATCTGTCTGATGAAATTAAAGTACATTATTACATAAAGAGTTGGAGTCCGTGTGAAAGGATAATTCCAGTTTATCAGCAGGCAGGTTTGGTCATTAGTCCTATCGGTCATGATAACATTGTGCTCACCAAAGTAATTACTGATATCTGGGAACATGGCGTCAGCGCTAAAAATAAGCTCAATGGGGCTAAAAACATGAGTAGTCAAACAGTAGATAAACGTACACGGTGTCCTGTTCAATAATTGATTATTACTGACATTAAACCCACAATCAGTTAAATAAAGCAGCAATAATCTGCAGAGCTGGTGACATGTTTGATCATCTTTTGTTCCTCAGCAATTATTTTAGTGAGTAATGACGTTATTATAGGTGACACAACCGATAACCAGGACTTTTAAAGAAAGATCCACTTTAAAAACGAGCAGGAAATATATTTGCAGGAGCCTTTAAGGTCACACTGTGTTCATCGCAACAACAAGACAGATTCACACTGAACAACCAGCCTGTCAAAAACTGACGGACAAAGAGGGGAAAGTAAAAAAAGAGGCGGATATTCATACAGATGCAGGGACACAGTGAACACGGAGGCAGAGATGAAAAGTCACGTCCAGGTTGAAATTGAAATAGGCGGGAGTGTGTGTGCGCGTGTGTGTGTGTGTGTGTAAGGGCTATTGAAAAGCAAAGTGAGAGTGTGAAAAGTGGGTGTGAATGAAAGACATGGATAGTGATGGAAGGTGAGAATGAAAAGAGGCCAGACAGAGGCCAACGAGAGGCGACCACATCCCCCGGACTGCATGGACGGATACGTGAGCGGGAGCAGGACGGATGATTAGCAGCTGTCACCTGAAACTCGCCGCCACACCGTTATCTGAATGAGAACATTAAAAAGCCTGTCACATCAGCTGCAGGAGGAGGAGGAGGAGGAGGAGGAGGAGGAGGACAGGATGTCTGTGATCGCTCTCTTTAAAGCTCTACAGAAACTGGACGGAGGTTTTCTGTGATTTAAATCCTGCTAAAATAAAACAAGGAACTTTAATGGAAAATAAAGGATCCAAAGTGGTTTACCTCACAGTCGCAGCCTCAGTTTGAAATGACATCTTTATAATGTCATTCTGATAATGTGTGATGTTTCTGGGAGCCGGCAGGTTGTCGGTCTTATCTTAATCAAATCAACTGATTAGGGGAAAAGCAAAGGGATCCTCAGCAAACAGAAGATTAGCTCGGTGCATCAATTTGAATACTGGGGGCTCATAAACTGTGATTCCCATTAAGACATTCAGAAATATTGTAATATCAGTGAATCTTGCACATTTATGTCACCTTCATCCCCTTTAAACCAGACATAAAAATATTAAAATCAAGTATGACAGCAGGTCATGGTGTAATCATTACTTTAATTTCTAGGATTTGTGGACATGAGCTAGAATTGTCCATTTTTTAAATGACGGTCAAGTTGTTATGTCACAGAGTGCAAAAGGGCGCAAGTGAAAATCTTAAATTAAGCTTTGATATGTTACCTTGTCCGTAAAGATTTAATAGATTTTCATCTGCAATGGCGGCTTTCTAACAGTGTAATAAAGAATCTCAGGATCCTACACGACTTCACAACATCATCAGACTACACCTTTCTTTACTAAAATATTAAATTTTAATTTTCACATCTTCCTTTAAGATAAACTGATACTAACCACTTTGATAAATTGCTTTATATATGTCCAAATAAAGCATGTATATACGGTGTTTTTTTGTTGGCTTTGCTTACTTATTCATTTGCATATTTATACATCTGTTCTGTTTCACTGTTTGTCTTCAGTTATGGCGGAAAAATATCTACAAAACAACAAAAATATTCAACCACGAGGAGGTTTAGTTCATTATGTTTCGCGTTCAGACTACAAGCAGTCATTTCAGGCAAATTATAGCAAATCTTTACCTGAATTATCCTCGGTAATTACACTCCTGACCCACAGAAATGAAATTACAGCCTAATCTTAAAGTGAAATTAAAAGATGAAGCCACCGTTAAACTCTGAATGTAGTTCAGTTTTCTCAGATGAAGTATTTTCTGTTATGAAACAAAACGAAACAAAAAACCTGAGCTTCAGCTTTCCACAAACAATTCCCAGAGAATTTTTTTCTCCTAACATGCACAAAAATCCCAGCGGGAGCCATAAGAGGAAAAAGCCAGGAGGGTTCATGAGGGGGACAACACATAAACACACACACACACACACACACACACACACACACACACACATATGCAGAGACACATGCAGAGACACTGCCAACATACTCCGCTTTGCATCAAAGGCAGCGGGAGCAAGTGTGCAGAACATTAACATAAAGTCAAGCAGGCGATTTGCAAACTCCACCCAAGCTCTGCTGCCACATAATAAATGTGTTTATTGATGGAAGCTGCTTCCTCATGTATGGGGACACACATTAAGTAATTGTTATATCAGCACCAAAGGGGTCGAGGAGGGTGGAGGAAGATTACTGAGCAGGTATTTACATTGTGACTGAGAGAGCCATTAAAACGCTTCTACAAACACAGACTCAGAGATATTAACATGCTGGTAGATGCCTTGTTTTCCTGCATTTCCATTACTTAAAGGTAATTTTTCATCCAATCGACGTGAGGAGAATGGAAGATAAAAAACTAGCAATTAGTCTTTTTTTTTGCAAAAAGGATCGATTGTTCATTTTTAATCACAGTTACACGGCGCTCGGCGGTGAATGTGCCGGCCTGCTTTCATGTACAGTTCACTGGTTAACATGGGAATAGAGCTTGACTAATTGAATTGCTGTGTTGTGTACTGTAACAGATCTTAATCAGGCGAGAGTGTCGGCACACAGACAGCAGGCTCATACATCTCCAGGCCTGACATCTGATTGCTGGCAGAACAATTATAAAGCGATGCACTGGACTGCTGCTGCTGCTGCATCGGTTCAGCTGGTGAAAAAAAAACAAACCTGGCTGATAAAAATTACTGCTGCTCTCTTAGCTCCTTTTGCCTTTTAGCTTTTAAGATTTTCCATGTTTTCTGCTCATTTGCAATGCTAAGTGTGCCAATCAGGGTTTGAGGGCTTATTCAGGCCCTCCACAATCAAAAAAGATGCACCTATAAGTGTTTATTTGATACTCAAGAACCACTTCAGCGGCACATACTCTGCATATAATAGATTTTGAACACGGAGAATGTTAACATTAGATCACAAGGAGGGTCATGCTAAAAGCTAATGCGTGAGCGTGCCTTTGCATACCGGTACTTGTGTGTAATCACATGTATATACATACTGAGAGATGCAATTTAGTGTCCGAGCAGTTGTTATTTGAGGAATAAATATTCAGATCCTATGACACAAAAAGTCACATTAGAGTACCATAACATTATGTGGCAAATAATTTGAATTGCATGCAGATATGCTATCTGTGATACTTTATATATTGCAAGAAAAACCATCTAGAATACATTATAAAACTTTTTATAGAAGAAGAGAGAGGAAAAATGAATAAAAAAGGTTAAAAAAGCACAAATTATGTACGGATTCACTGCATCATGGTGTCAGTTTGAACTGAGATGAAATAGTTTATTTAAAAAAAGAGCATAGAGTTTTAGTTTACTGTCTCAAATACATAAACACACTGACTGCAATGTATTCATGTTTATGTGTGCCATTGTTTCAAAGTAAAAAAAAGCCACAAACAAGACCAAAGTGACAGAAAACAGAAAAATAACAGTATACATCATTATGTAGTGACTCTGGTAAGTCAAATTTGGCAGAGAAATCCATTAAAAGAGTCTAAATATTATAAGAAATGTTAAAAAATATTGTTATTTGGTTTGTTATATATTCCTGTTTCCTGTATTTCATATTTCACAATATTAACCATGTGTTAGAAAAGCTTTGTGGCAGTCATCTCATATCTTTATGTGTCTGAATGGGACAGAAAATGTTGGTATTTGGTGACCTTGACATGAATACCCGTTGTAAATGTAATTTGGTAAAAAAAAAAGCTTTTCCAGAATCCTCCATTTTCTCAGGAAAAGTGGGGAAAATATCCAATTGAACGAGATGGATTTGATTTAAAATCCTGGACTCCCTGCTGCTGATCCAGAGGAGACACCACAGCAGGAACACCATTACTCTGCTTTTTATCACCAAACTCTTTACTCACTCTGTCTCTGCCTGCTCTGAAAAAAAAAAAAAACAGCCTCTGCTATCCATCCATCTCTGCGTAGATTTTAAAATTGCCTCTGCTATCTGTCTCATACTCAGGTGTAAATAGTATTCACCGTTCAGCTCCAGTGAGACGGAGTAAAATGGCCTTCACCTAGCCATCGCAGGGAAAAAAAAAACAAAAACCTGACAACAACAAAACACCCGCTGCGTTAGCTGCAGTGATGAGAGGAAAAGGTACTATTCATGGCTGTGCATGAGTAGTCATGGCTCTGTGAAAACCTGTGTTTTTTTGTTTTTTTTTATTTTGCTGAGGCCTTTTGAATGCAAACATCAAAACACATCCTTTGTCCCGCTGAATCTCCATGTGAAATGTGAGATGTATTTATTGAGGAGGTGGTGTCCCTGGCAATGGAGGGCTCTATGTGTTCTACATCTGTTTACCCAGTCATTACAGGCCTCTCCACCCTGTGTGTGTGTGTGTGTGTGACTGCACTACACACTGTTGTCTTAGCAGGAGCTGCACTGTCAACCCCGCCACCCCCGCCACCCCCACCTCCCCCACCCCCCTCGTCTTCATCTCCATCGTCACGGGAACAGCAGCCACAGGGGAGGAGAGCCGTCCACAGGAAATTAGGAGTGTGACAAGATAAGACCGAGCGTTCATCTGATACTGTTTCCTGGCAACCAGTAAGAGCAACGCAGCATAACAACGAAAAAAAAAAATAAAAACACACAGAACAATGTGTAGGAAAAGGTGCTGATATGAGTGTAATGGACACATTAGCTCTCACACATTTAAATTCACCTATAGAGTGTAAACACTTCAGCTCAAACTGAGCAACCGACCCACACCGTCACTTTCCTGCAACTCTTATGTAAAGTAACACAATCTTTCCATCTCGCTGCCTGCGGTGACGACCGTGCGGCTGGCGAGTTGATATTTCACCATCATTCCTCGAAAAAACACTGACAGGAAGACGTGTGGCTGCAGGCCGGTCTCACACTGTGCTTTATGGGTTTCCACGTCAGCATGTGCTGATAAAGTGTTATTAAAGCAGCTAAGAGTCACTGGGAAACTCATAAAAACTCCCCCTGTTACATAAAAACCCTCAAATCTCAGGGAAGATGATCAAAAAGTGTCAAAAGTAAAAAGAAAAGCAAGTAAAATTAACTTCTGACCAACAGAGCAAATTGTAAACAGGACTGTAAGTGCAAAGTATCATACAGGTTTGTGTTTCAGCTCCACAGACGCCAACAGGTTGCAATTTCTGTGTTTTCCAAATAAACTCATTTAATCTAAATGTCCCGCTGAGATGAAACAAATTCATTCAACCGTCTCTGCAAATTAAAACACAATTTTCACTGATGACGGAGCAGGAAGGTTGTTTTCATTCATTAATGATCTGATCATTTCGATGGGTTGAGTCACCCTCAGTATTTTTAAAACAAGAACACAAACACAACTGATGTAATTACAGTGAACAGGCTGTTTGTGAGGCATAATGCTGACAAAACTTAGCTACAAAAAGCCAGAAAAACTCCCAAGTTTAAAGGCAGTAAACATACAGCTTGGATGCACCGCCATACTCTGTTTTCTTTGGTGTAGTACTGGGTTTTTCAGAGATAACTTGCAGAAATTAGGCTTTAAATCTGGGAAATCCTGTTGTAGATCACAAAAAAAGAATAACTGAGTATATATAGTAGTTTGTTTAGAGAATGTTATAGGAGAGAAAGCAGATAGATGAGCTGGAATGAGAGAAAAAGGGCTGCAGTTACAAATCCATCTCCTATTTCAGCACCACGGACAGCGTCGTGGATCCATTAATCCACAGCAGAGCCGAGATACTTCAGAGGCATAAAGGAGCCAAAGATTGTGACCTGCACAAACTTCTGTCAGATCAAAGATCATTCAGACGGAAAAAATAGTCAACTTATTTAACTCAACATCCTTTCTGCCCCTGCAATCACTTTCTGCTACCGAGAGGAGGTATTTTGGACATTTCTGCTGAAAAAGCGGATGTCAGTCCCTTTAGCCTGACACAAAGTCACTACATCACTGCCGTCAGTCGGCTTCAGCAGCAGCTGATCACCACAGAATCATTAAGTTCATTAAACTCTGATAATAGTGAAATGTAAGTTTGAGGCCATCAGCCTGAGTCATCAATCTGTGCTCCATCACAGCTTCAGGATCAGAGATAGACAAGTTTGATCTACCTGGTCACCTACACCATCACTGTGGAAGTCGTAGCTCATCTCCGCAGCTTTACTGACATTAAAATGCATTGATCTACTGTCTGGACTTCAGAGAATTAGGAACAGAAGCTCTACTGGCTGGATGAGACCATTTTAACTTTGGAAACGTGAAAACAGCAGTAGAATTTAAAGAAGTACTTACACTTAAACACTCAAAATGTGAGGTACTCGTACTTTTACTCAAGACTTTTCTACTCATGCCACTTTCCACTTCTTCTCCACTATGTTTCAGAGGAAAATATTGTACTTTTTGGTTCACACTTATCATTTTACAGACTTAGTTACTAGATACTCAACAAACTGAGATTGTTTTCATACAAAAAACTCTCTAGATACTCTTCCATAACTGTGTGAGGGACAGAATTGGACCTTAGTTGGCTGCTGTGGTTTGTTAAAATAGAGTCAGAGTGCCTTGTGGGATTTTCACTCATGTGGCCACTGAAAGCTTCCTGGAGGCCGATGCAAATTAGTCCCTGAACCAGAGCGTCTCAATGCACCTCCATATTTAGCTCAGGTGGCTGACAAGCAACCCAAACCAGATCACCAGCATGTGTAAAAAACCTGTGCCAGGTGTCATTTTTAATTACGACAAAACAACAACCAGCCATCGGGCTGAAAGGCGGCGAGATAAACTGCTTCTGACAGGTGATTTTTTTTCTATTCAGTGGACATGACGGAGAAAGTGAGCATCTGTTCACATACATGTGCTGCTACGAGTCTGTTTCTTTGTGTTTGTTTTTAAAGTGTGCAGAAAGTAGGACACCAAAGGCTGCAAAGAGCCTGTAAAAACTGTATCTAATGTTGGTAATTATACAGAAAAAGTTACGCTGACACTTTTCCTCATCAATATTTCAATTTTTAGCAGGTTAAAGAGAATAATCATCCTCGTTTCACAAGGTTTTTTGTTTTATCTTTGACCTTTTAACAGAGCCATTAAAAATGTTTTTGACAAATTGATTAGCGGCGGAGTCGCAGCAGGACATCCTCTTAGCAAAAGAGGAGAGACAGACGTCGGCGGTGCACTTAGGAAAAAGGACAAGAGTTACTGAAAATAGCTCACAGATGCACTCAAACCAAAACAGAAACTCTGACCTTCAGTTCTCCTCTCAGACAACAGAGTCTAACAGTTGGGAACCAATAAGAAACACATGATAAACGATCTGATGGAGTTTTCAGAGGAGCGTTTAGATTTTCTCTAACATTTCCCGTCCTCGCTGTGACAGCAGATGCATTTCAGAGAGCCGCTGCCAAATTTAACTGCCATTCAAAGTTCAACAGCAATTTAGATTTCAGCCAAAACCAGCTATCATCCCTAAAGTCGTCATCAAAACAAAACAAATGTGAGCATGAAAAGGGACGAGAGAGGAACTCATTCAGGCTTTTCCTCAGTGTGCCGCGTCTAAATATCACAACAGCTCAAAGGAAAATGTCAAAAACACAAATAACTGAGAGCAGTCAGGAAAAAAATCAGCTCACTGAGGGAAAATAGCTTTAATTCAATACAAATTATCTGCCAATGAAGCTCAACATGTCTGCTTCTATGGGTGTAATGACAGAAAGAGCAAATATGCAGCAACAGTTTCAAACTTTTAAACTATAAATGCAGTAAACTCACATTTTTTCAACTCATTAAGCTAAGTTTTAATTAGTCTTTCCATTTCTACAGGAATAAATTGCTTGTCAAAACTTGCAGATGATTAAATTCCTAACATATTCCAAAAAAAAAAGTCCATAAAATAATTAAAATGCTAAAACAACAATCAGTAAAACCATAAGAGTCAAATAACCTGCTGTGAGACATTTTACTGATGAGGTCTTGTGAGATATTTTCAATGTTAAAATATGATTATAACTTAATTATATCTCACATTTTAAACTCTGGTAAATAAATCAAGTCAAAGTCAAAGTTTCAAAGAATTTCAAATATGTCCAGTTTAATGCACATAAGAGTAAACAGATGAGTGATTCAATTTATCTCCTTGAAAACTAATAAATTAAATCTGTGAAAGATAAATGAGAGCAGAATATAGTTTGAATTTATTATTTCTGTAAGTTTTCAGGCTCCATAGAACAAAATGATAAACAACTAAGAGAAAGCAATTTAATTTTATGCAATGCAAAGACAGTACAGAAAAAAAAGTTTGCATCTTTGCATCAAAGCTTCAATAAAGTGTTGAAACAAGAAGATTTCAAATAAATATGCTGTTTCTTCGAGTAAAAGAATGCTTGAAAAGTGAGGAAGCATTTATGAAGATAATAAACAGGAAGAGAGAAAAGAGGAAACAAATATATAACCAGTTGTCGGGCTGTTTTCATGTCACAGATTGAGAGAAACAGGATCAGACAGAGGAGCTGTACTTTATTCGATGGCCAAATTTTTTGAAACTAGATGGCGTCGGAGCAGCTGCGTGATGATGATGATGATGATCCTGACAAGCCCTCATCATCTTCGTCTGCTGACCCGGTTTCACTTCCTTTAAAACCAGGCGTCTGATGTTCAGCGGGGCGTCGCGCTCACCGATGGGTGCTGCCACTGCGGCGCCGTCACATAAAAGCTACGTGTCACTCCGCATCAAGTATAAGATCTTCATCTCCATGTGAAGCCTTTTTCTCCGCCTCACTCTCCGTTTCTCTCTCCAGAGTCCTTCAGTGTTTAAACAACAAGATTAAAGCTCTTCTTTGAACCAGTTACATTTTCAACTGTGCTGCCTTTGAGCAAGACACTGTGCTCTGTGCAACCCTTTTTACTGGACAGATCTGATAACAAAGGACTCTTTTCTGAATGTTCAGTGATATATTCTAGTTAATTTATTTCTACAATGTTTGCAAATGCACAAATGTTTAGGAAAAACATAGTTTATCCTATAAACTATGCTTTAAGTTAATGCTTCCAACTGTTTGCAAGTGTTTTGACAAAACCAGAGGAAAAATATTAATCACTTAGATGTTTTAAAGTTAAATGTAATGATGCCTCTTGGTTCAGTCACTTCACAGCCACGTCAACAAGGAATCTTGAGGAAAGTCAAAGAGACATCAAGGAGTTTTGCACACAAAGCACATGAAGAGGGATTAAAAAAAAACAGTGTCTCCATCACACACACACAATATGTGAAGATTTACAGGAGGAATTTAAAAATGGCCTCAAAATTGTTTTTGTCTGCAAAGTGTGTGTGCACATATAAGAAATTTAACTCATATTTTATCATTGCTTCATTATTCTGTGAGCAGCATTTTAAAGTTGTAGCTGTTTGATTTTAAATACTTTTGGGTTATTTAATCTACTTAAGAACAATAATTAAATTTTAGATTCTCTGCGATGGTAAAATCTCAATCCACAGAGCAAATCATCTTTTCTAACAACACAGGAAGTAGTGCAGTTTTAAGCAAAGTGTTTTCAAATTTCTCTAATAATGTAGCAGCCTCTAAGTTTAAAGTTTAAAATTGTACCTTAAGTAGTAGTTCAGTGAATGTGATAAAAAAAAAATTTTATAAAAACAAGTTGTCCTGGGGATGATATGCTGAATTATTCATGTGTTGTATAGAAGAACAATATATATTCATGCCCACTTGCACAGACTCCTTCACCGCCTGCCTGCTGACTCCGGCAGTCACGTGTTGCATGCTTTCATGTGACCCCTGACCTCAACATTAGTATGTGAAAGTCAGTACATTTAGCATGTCCACAGGCAGTCATGCAGGCAGGAAGTCAGACAGGCTGTCGACTCCCATCAGCTGCTGTTCATCTGTGATTCAGCAGCTGGATGTGGATGCAGGGGGGGTAAGAAGAGAGGGAGGTGGGGGGGAGACGAATCAGATGTAAGGTACGAACGGGGGATGGCCCTCTGTCACTCATCCACAGCTCTTCCTGGGCTTCCCACCGGGCTTTGAAGCTGCACGGCTTGTCAGGACGGCGGAGACGGGGGGGGTGACAAGACGACAGGAAGTCGCAGGCGAACAGGTTAACCGAGGTTCAGATTTAGCAGGAGAGCTCAGTCACCTCCCCGCCGGACCCTGCTGACTTCCACGAATCACACAGAGCTGCTCAATCACCGCTTGATTCTGCATCGCCGTCATCATAACACCTTCTGAGGCTGCATTAAAGTGTGTGTGTGCGCAGTGTGAACGCATGTGTGTGTGCGCGCAGTATGAACGTGTGTGTGTGTGTGTGTAGTTTACAGGGTCATTTCTGCAGGCAGTGTGATTAAACTCTGCACTTTGTCTCCCTTTTCTGTTTGACAAGGTCTCACTCTGACATCTGAGGTCCTCTGCGTCACATCAAAGCCTGTTGGATTGACAGAAGACGACATGAACGCAAGAGAGTTGACTCAACAAAATAAAGTTCATGAAAAGATTATTTTAGAGAAATTAACTGAAGATACTGATGGAGACTTCGAGCCGTCTGTGGTGGATGTACGTTTTTTTTAAAAGCATCCCTTTCAGTTTCACTAAAGTTAATTTCTGGTTGTCAGTTTGATGACAGTCCTGAGCAGGCAAAACCCTTCACATGGATGAAAAAAAGAGGACGACTGATGCAGTTTCATAAACCCATCAAAATGACATTAAAGTCAAAGCTCCCAATTCTATTTATAGTGACATTAACATGTCTGCCAGGTATGGCTGCCTTTCACTGTCCTTCTCTCTGCTTATCGTTTTTTTTTTTCTGTCTGCCATCTAGATTTTACTTCAACATGATAAATAGCTTCCTATATTCTGCAAAACATAACTTTATAATAAACATGTACAACAGACTATCAGTAATATAAGATGCCATGTTATTAGTTTGGGTCTACAAGTGTGAATCACAGCTGACATGTCAGATTTTCATATCTCTTCAAAAAGCTCTGAAATGTGCTCATTTCAACCCTTGCTCCTTCAGATTTTGTTTTTTTTTTTTAAATCCAATGGTTTTGCCAATTCTTGCCAAATGTAAATGCTGCATGGATTTTCTTTTTTTCCGCAGTGCAGGAGTGGATAAATGTTGTGCTGCACAAAGGGGAGGTCATAAGGAGGCGGGTGGCAATTCAGTCCAATTAACAGGCTAAGAGAGAACATTTTAGTGAAATACAAGATCATGAAAGGGTCAAAAATGCAAAACTGGCCTTAAAAATGACCTAGCAATGTTTGTTCCAAATACAAAACAAATAAATGCACCAATAAAAAGTCAAATTATGGCATGTAAAGTGCATTTAAAACAGCTCATTTGCATGTTGATCAATGAGAGACTCTCATATCTTGCTGATTGCCAGATTGTGAAATGTGCATATATGTTACTCTAACACACACATACACACCTGACCATGAACACACAAACATATAAAGCCTGTCGGATCATCACAGAGCTGAAGAAAGAGCGAGCCATTACAAGTCACTCACAGTGAAGCTCAGTGTGATCAAAGTTCAGCCGGGTTACATTTAAAGTTCAGTTTCCTCCTCAGAGCTGCAAGATGTTTGCTCTTTGTCCAGTGTGAGGTGGAGTCTGTTTCAAGGGCTCGAAAAAGCCCTGCAGAAATGTGAAGAATCGACTATTTTTGTACCACATGACAAGAAAAGGGAATTCAAAAAATGTAGAGAAAACAAAACAAAGTAATATCCCTTTACATAATATCTCAGTCCTCTCAGATCAAACACTGTAATCTGAATTTGAGTGACGGGAAAACCCCTGTGCAGCAACAGCTCAACACACACACAAGCAGATTTTCCCTTTTGTTTCCACTCAAATAGCCTTAAAGCTGCATTTGTGAATATGCTCACACAAACAATGGGATTAAACGACGTCCTCTGATATAGAAGATGTTATTCTCGGCAGCAGCAGGCAGCTGTTTCCTGTTTCCAAGCTTTGATAAAAATCGCCACCAGACAGCGAACAAACTTATTATTGGATTTTTATTTTTTCATGTGAAAAGAAAAAAATTAAACCAAGCACTGCCCAACTCACAGTGTGTCACCCACCAGCTGGTGCTTTCATTGGTCTGATGCTTCCAGATTCGTGGGTCTCTGGCGATTGATTAGGGGAAATCGAATCTGCCTCCCCCGCAGAAATCAGTTGAGAAGTGGAGAAAATGTCAGATTGTGGTCGACAGAGTTTAACAAGTTGATAAGTGTTCGATTTTAGTCAAAGTTAAGGCAGCTACAACACTTTGCTAAAAGTTAAGAAAAAGCTCACGGTTTCAATTAATAATTATAATCAGCGTTGTGATTTAATTCATTGCGGATTTAAATCTATCATCTGTTTTCTTCACCTGAACCACAAAAATAACCAAAAAAAGTATAATAACGTTGCTACGATCTGATTTTGTGCTGCAAAACTGGATGGCAAAAACATTTTCATAATCATTTTTTCTGACACATTCAGTATCAGCATCATGGGAATTAATCAGTTACATTGATCTTCATCATGTTTATAGATAATCAATTCTGCATATTTTCTCTTGCAAATTAGTTGTATGTTAAATATATGTAGGTAAATAGTAACCTGTCTGCTAACAAGTCACCTTGCCTTAAAGGGTAATTTGATTCAAAGTCAAATTACCCTTTAAAGATAATAATAAGTCATGTTTTCAGGATGTTGTGCTGCCACCAAGTAGCCAAAAATTATTGATGTAAAAAACAGTAATCTTCCACACTGACTGACATAATATATATTTAATAATGTTATATAATTTCACTTCTTTCAGCTGTTCATTGAAGCTAAATGAAGCACTTAAACCAAAGTCCATGTCTGTTTCATGGCTGCATCTCTCCTTTAATGCTATTATTCAGCATTTTTGTTTTCATTTAGCCACATTTTCACAGTGCAATTTTTATCTATTTTAAATAAAATTCTGTGGATTTAAAAGAACACGCAGGTAGTTCGCAGAAAACTTAAATGTTGCCTGGAAATAACATGTGACTCAACAGCATAAAGCAACATTACGTGAAGTGTGGACAGTAAATGCAGCATATAAGCTCTTGACTGCTGCGGTCAGCCAGTCGGAGACAAGAGTGGATGCTTCTGTTGCCACGTAGGTGACACTAACACTCGTCCAAAGTGGATGTGGTCCCACTGATTTTCTCTCTCCCTCCCCTGCTGGTTTAATTACTGCAACCCAAAGGATTATTTGTGTGGCGGTGAAAAAAAAAATTTAAACCCAGCAGGAAGTCTGAACAAGCAGAAACCCAGACAAGAGCTCCCCTAAAAAAAAAAAAAAAATCAGCCTGATGAACAAGTGTGTTTTCTGCCTCCCTCGATGCAAAGAAATGAACTTTTCCGATCACTCTGCAGAGTCTGACTCACCACTTAAAGTACAGAGCGAATGATAAGAGCCGTCTTATAAAACACATGACATGTGGGATTACTTAGACGTTTTCTCTGCTGTCATCATACGCAGCATTAACCAGGCTCCTCCACGCCCATCACAGCACATTCCTCTTACGCCACAAGGCCACATGATGACTTAAAGACCGAAACACTCAGCACTCGGTACAGTAACAGCTCCTCCTGTGCTAACTTTAACATCATCAAAGGCCTTTTTAATACACAGACTGTCAATGAGACGTTTTTCAGCCCATCTGCAAAAAAACATGAGACCAACATCTGTGAGGATGTTTCTAAATTCACAGAGACTGCAAAGTGAAGTGGTGCTTACAGTAAAATGTGTATTTAGACCAAATTAAATTTTAAATACTCTCCCATGATGAGCTGCATATAACTGTGTGGATTTAAAACTGTGCACATGAAGACATTTATATGCAAATATGCGAACGTTAATATCTGTTATTTTTGTCAGATTTATAAAGCTGAATCTGTTTCATGGGCGCACGTGCACATGCTTAATTTTTTACTGCAACAACTATCCACAAATAGATGTAGAAACACTCTCAAACATCTGTTTGCATATCAATATGTGTGTGTGTGCTCCACAACACATTAGACCATAAGAAGGATAAAAAAAACAGCTTCACCAACTGTTCTGCATCAGTGACGTTTTTCCAACAGAGCAGCTGTTGTTGCATGCAAACGTTACACATGAATGTGGTTATTTTTAGCGTCCATACCGCTAATTTATCACATGTACCTGTAAACCATCATCACGGTGACATCGAAACCCTCATTACTTAACGTCAGAAGGATTACGGATGATTAATCTATAGAGCTGATATTGAAACGGGCTTTCCGAAGTGATCAACATTTCAGGATCAAATGAAAAAGTCATTATAGGAAAAGAAAAATACATATGCAGAATAATAAACTCACACATTCCTATCACATTTTTCTAATGAAAAATCCAATTTATGTGTGGGAAACTGTGTGTTTATGGTTTTTTGTTGCAGCCTTCACAGCCTCAACATACACAGATTACCAGACTGTGATTTTCATCAGAATCTCATCATGTTTAACGACAAATATTCTTTAAGAAACCAAAATAAATAACCCTGCAAAATACTCTGACTGCAATTTAAAGCTCCTCTCCCCAGTTTTGCATCCTCCCTTTTCTCAGTGTGTGTGCGTATGTATGTGTATATTCGTGTGTGTGTGTGTGTGTGTGTGTGTGTGTATCACCCACACCTCAGGAGGTGAAGGGTGCACTGAGGCTAAGTAGTGATTGTGCATATATTAACTCTGCCTAATCATGCCTTTTAGTGCCTGTCTATTATTACCTGGAGAATACAAGACTTTGCTCCAGCACTGCATGCATGTACACACACACACACACACACAGACACACAGACACACAAATACACACACTCCCATTTTTTCTGCTACTGAAAGCAAGAACATTTAATTTATGCAACAATCTTAATGGTGCTGAGAACATTGAAGCTTTCATTCCCTTTGCTGAGTTATGATCACATATTTATTCCTCACACACCACATGCATCTCGCTCTCTCTCTCTGTGTTTGTGTTTCATCATCTGTCTTTATCCTCTGCTTAGATCATATTTTATTTACCTGAGTCAGCTCTGTCAGAGGCTCAGTTTGCTTTCAAATTGTCATTTTCATCAGGAAACTGCAGCACTATTACTCACGGAGGCAGTAAACGCTTTATTATTGTTTTTTTTGGAGAACACAGACAAAACATTTCCTATTAAAACCTGGTAAAATGAGTCACTGGGAAATCAAGTCCAAGGTCTGCCAAAGGGCTGGAGGATATCCCAGCATGCACTGGGAGAGAGACAGGGTAGACTGGAAAAAATAACTAGCGGCCAACCCTGTGCTCAAACTCAGAAAGAGTTAAGTTAATCTGACGGTTCATGTAATTCAAAATATCCAAAGCAAAACAAGTATCCGCCACATGAAATGACTGTTAACAAAATAATGCTAAACTAATAAACCATATATGTAAATAAATGTATTTGATTAGTCGCAAACAATCTGACAGAGAGTACTTTATATGACCAAACTAGATAACACACCCCGCCCCCCCAAAAAAATACAAATATAGTTTAGCTGATAGCGAAAGACCTGAGAAATGTCTCAGAGAAAGGCATTTATTTATTTCTTTATGTGGCAAACTTAGATGAAATTTTAATGATTCCCTTGAGAGAAAAGGCTGTTGCCGCAGGGAACGATAGCAGGAGAGAGAATATATGGTGTAAATAAGAAGAAAGTGAATTGGGTGGAAAAAAAATGTAAATTAAATCACAGCATGTGCAGAAACAACAGCAGTACGACATGATGAGACACAAAACAGGATGAAACTATGCAGGAAATTGAAATAGTGAAAAATATTCATAAAACTTTAAAACAAAAATTAACTTTAGAAACTTGTGTGATAAAAACATAACAAAAACAAAACAAGATGCAATGCATGAACATTTTGAACAAACCAAATCAGAAGTTTAAGCTTATGAGTGGAGGAACTATGTTTTTTTTCTATGTAAAACAAAATTAGCACATAATCTGTAATTTTTTTGCATAAGCGAGAAACTCTGAAATGTCTGATTACGTGCAAATAATGCATACATATTTTTTTTAATAACATGTGCTATATAATAATGTCCATCGGTCCATCACTGTGATCCAAAATGAAATGTGAACTATGATAAACTACTAGATGGATTGCCAAGAAATCTGGCTCAAATATGAATGTTTAATTCACTAAAAGGGGGAATAACTTGTGTAAACTCCTGATTTTTTAATAATGCAAATTGGGTCAAATCTTTGTAATTAGTCCAGTACTTTGGTTCATGACAGAAACTCTAAAAACTAAGACCAGCCAGTCTCAGCTTCACTTATTTTTTAGTTTCATAACATTTTAACTACCTTGTATGTTTATCATTATATAAATTACACACTAAATATCAGTGTATACAATTATTGGCAGCATGCTAGCATTAGCATTCAGTTCAGACTCATACGGCTGCTAGCATGCAGACTCTTAAAGGGCCGGTACGCTCCATCAGAAGCTTTTGAAGGGTAGCTAAAAACTGTCTGACATTCGCTTCACTAATCACTTTTCTGATGTCAGAATTGGGGTAGTTTGTGTATAATATGCACATTTAGATTCAAAGGTGCAAGAAGCAAAAAAAAGTT
>JAPZDV010000009.1:4592518-4602645 GCA_029814665.1 Acanthurus lineatus
CTTCCTGACTGGAGCTCCTTCCTCCTGAAGAAATAGTGAAACTGTTCACAATGACTTTCGTTCAAATTCAATTAGAGCAGTTTTCACACCACAACCATCTGCACTGATAGACGCAACAGGACATGAAAAATAAAATGTTTGCTGCTATTCGGGGGAGTTTTCCTCTCAATTGTGGACACTCTGCGCTGACCCTCCTCCTTGTTTCATTCATGACCCCTTCTTTTCAGATCTGTCCTTATCCAACCTTGTGTGATGGAAGTCTTAGGAGACTTCACAAAAACCTCTTCATATCCCATGAGTCTCTGGGCTCAGCTTGCATATCAACCCCCCCGTCAGAGTGGGAATCCCCTGAGAAACATCTTACTCACTGGGACAGTTTACACGAGAATGAACTCTGCAGAAAACACAAGCTTTTATGCAGCAAAAACACAACAAAAAGCTCCAACTGACAGTAAAACGCTGCAGGTGTTTTCTTTTACTGTGATTAAAGCAGAGCTACACTACAGTTTGGAAGAAACAGCTCAAAAATACATAAATGTGAAGCCACAAATCTGCTCAAACACACAGGGGGGAGACAAAATTCCTGTCAAAGTGACACCCGGAGCTGCTCTCTGCTTCACTGGCTGCTGTGCACCTGAGTCTCTGGCCTCTCGCATGGATGCTCCGCTGGAGAGATGGATCTTCCAGGAAAAAGGCTGCAACGAAATCAGATCGCTCATGCCTCCGAGGGGGGTGGGGGTGGGTCTGGTCTACAATTTATTACCTCTCTAACAGTGCCCACCTATGGACGACAACAAACAAGACACAGCAAACCCTGTCACAGAGGCTCCCATCCAAAACTCAAACAGGAAGCGCTGCTGCTTTCCTGCAGGTTTCCTCTCAACTGTGCAGATCAGCAGCCAACAAGCTGTTTTTATGCAAAACAGATGAACCGAGGAGATCAAAAAATGATGCAGGCTGAGAGAAAAGCACAGCGGTGTGTGTTTAAAACCATTTCTTACGCCCTGACATTTAATCTGACTGCTAGTCTGTGTCTTCAGGTGTGTGTCACGACCAATTAGCTCCTACGTACAAAAGCATTAAGTTTGGAAGGGCTGAGAAATTTGTGCTGAGAAAAAAAAAACATGGACGTCTAAAAGGCCTGCAAGCTTTTCTCCTCCTCTTAATGTGGCGTCTCATTCATTAGTGTGGCGAGCATGAGTCACCACAAAAAAAAGCTCGAATCACTGTGGGAATAGTTGCTATGTTATGTATTTGTCTATTAAGTGTGTGTGGATGTGTTTTGTGAAGATAAATTGCAATAATATGAAAAGAGGAAGGCTGCTGGTGTACATTGATTTTCTTTTTTTTTTCCGGACCTGAATTATGTCGAGGGAATAAACACGAAAAGTCTTTATGATAAGAAAAAAAAAATCATTTCGTTCTCATCAATAAGTGTGTTTGCCTCTTCATGCCAGCTGCCCCTGAGAGCTGCACAGAATACATAACACACACACACAAAAACACACACACATGCATAGGCACACACACATTGATTAAAATGGGTGAACCGGTTTCGCCACCAGCCGGCTGAATGTCAGCGCTCACCACACACTTTAAATGAGGCTTACATGTGAACTAATGACGCATGCCAATAAACAGCCCGGCATTGATTCTACGCAGTGTAATTGATCGGCAATAAGTGGGGGTAAGGTGCAAAGAAAACGCAATGATGCACCAACAAAGAAGAAAGAGAAGACGAAGACAAGAGAATGTAGGTTTCATATTCTTTAAAAAATTACTGCAATTTTTTTTTAATCAGGATTCAATGTGTTTGTTAGGTTTGACAGATTCACACAACCAGAAAAAAAAATCTTTATTGACATTAAAACTCAACAGGGCACGTTAGATTAAAAAGATGACCTTGAGCGCTTGATGTCAGTGGTGACGAGTCACTGTGACGAGGAAGAAGAATGAAGAGAATAAAAAGAAAAAAAACTCTGCTCAGCTGCATCGATTTCGATCCTTTGTCTGAATCGTCCATCATCAGTTCAACAACGTCATGACAGGGATGTTACATCAGAGGAGGAGTATTTTAATCTTTTGTCAAACTTCGAAGAGAGGTTTACACTGTTTCAACTTTTTGCTGGTGATTTTTACTCACATGGTTGCTGTTAATTTCACTAAAAACAGTACAAGTTTCATTTAAAGTTACGTTAGTAGCACACTGTCGAACTATATTTCACATTTTAACAATTAAACCAGAATTCAACCACTAAATCTAACATGTATAATCCATCATAAATAATTAATGCAACTATTAGCATCAAATGCTTCATTATTTCCAAACATCTCTGCTTATTCTGGAAGAAAAAGGTGCATTTGTTCAATATGAGAAGCCAAGAGGGGACTCAGAGATGAATTGCATAATGACACAGCATGTGTTTGCACAAAGACTACTCTGTTTCTGTAAACACCTTTTGTCCTTTTGTCTCTCTCCACATGTAGCAGCAAATACAGTCGACACAGCGCTGTACACGGTCTTATAAATGACATAAGAATGTGTGTAAATGCAAATGACATCAGGTGTTTAAGCTGCATGGAGATAAAAGTGCGGATTAGCAGCCTTTTTCAGAGGAAACTCTGCTGCCTCGTCTGTCTTTCTGTCACTAACTCTCATCTTCACTGTCCTAAACTCGCTGAGAAACATCCTCATCCTCATATTTGTTTACAATATCGATTTACACGTAAATGAGCAGCAGCCACATTTCCATAACTGGAGACAGATTAAGTGAACGTGTGTCATATGGATACCTGACGAATTCAGTGCATTGTATGAAGGGAGCTCTCGATAATATGCGTGATTCGTTTACGGTTTGTAATATTCAGCCTCCACTTTGTTGCTGCACAAGGTCAGATATCATCCAATATCAGCTGTGTTTCCAGGAAGGGATGAATAAATGAATTCTTATTTGGAAACGGCCCCAGTCGAGGCCCCAGATGTGGAAAACAAGGCAAGGACATCAGTTAGAGTCGAGCCGAATCCACCTGGGAAACAACAACGGAGATCACATCACGTAACCCTGTGTTCCCTTTCAAAATGTCAGGACAAACAGTGTGTTTACTCTTGAAATATTGTTGAATAATTGTCACAGACGCATGACTTTAGACATTGGACTTTTCGGTGATGAAGAGCGAAGTCTAAAAAGGGTGAAGGAGGAGTGGAGGAACAACAGGAACTTCTCGTTCTAATTCAGTTTATCTCCTCGACTTCGATGCTAAATAGATACATCTAGTTGACATTATTGGTTTATTCTGTTGAATGGGAGGTTTTGGAGTTACATCAACTGACCGTGTCCCAAAAATTTAAAACATAGTATAAATATGCAGCTTCACAGTTATGCAACTGCAGCAGATGGATAATGATGATGCATCTGAGTGGGAACAACTTCTCAAACACTGATTTTTTTTTCAATGAGTCGTGTAGAACTTATGTTTTCACTAAAAATAAGCATTATTTCCCTTTTTTCCGAGCACAAATCAAACCTGATAAGTGTAACTTTATAGTAGAAGGGAGGAAAGTTTCCAAATTTTTAGATTAAGCTAGAAAAGAATCGTTAATTTGAAAAGTTTAATAAAAGCTTATTGAGATGATCCTTCTGGTCCTACTTTTCAGTCACGAGTCATTTCATGATTATAAACTCCAGAGATAATAACCAACATTTGTGAGCTGAAATTACCCAAAACTGTTACCGGCAGAGACTTCCTGCTGAAGACGTGGGTGTATTATAAAAACAATAACTCAGTTTTTAATTAAAGTGGATTTTTACCTTTTTTTACGACAGGATTTCACATCGTTCATTGTCTCTGTGTCTGACGGTGGTCGTGAGGAAATTCAGGGAAGTTGTTCTGTCAGTTGTGTAGGAAACAGTGGGCACTCTGGGGGACGACAGGAGGGGAGGGGAGTCTTTTAATTATCACGGCTGAGCGCGCAGCACAAACAACAGCACTAAACAGTCACCATGAAGGAAAAACAACACACTCCATCTTACACCGAACATCCCTGCTGCCTCTGTGGCTCTATAGTTTGCTGTTATGGCTGCACGGCACTTAAAGATGCAGCTTCACATAAATTTCTTTAGATTAAATCCTAAAACTTGATTAGAAAGCAGGAAGATTGTCACTGTGCATGCTTGTCTTGTTTGCTCTTAGTTGCTTATCTTGTCCTGTTTTGCCTCAATGTTTCCTCTGTCTCTTGCTGCATTGTATAGATTTTATTATTTGTGTTGCCTGTAGGTTGAAACAATTGATTCAAATCAAACTGGGGATCAAATATGGAGCCCTCGAGTGGCCATAAAGGTAGCTATGAATTGAATATAAAAAGAGCAATGAGCCAGCTGCTTTTTAAATCAACCTGACAGGAATAAACTTCCATTTTAAACTTACAAAAACTCAGCTGGTTGTCTGACAACTTTGCAGACAACCAACAGGCTTGTTAGGGACTGAAATCAATGCAAATACTAAAATAAAGGACCAGAGTTAATGCATAAACATGAATTAACTTAAAATGTAACAGGGCAAACAATTCTACATGCTTTTGATGACATTTAAACAGTGTGTATATAGATACTTATGCACTCAACATACAGTTATTTTGTTATTTTGAATGCAAGAATAAACCATTAAGCAGGAGCAAATGTATCTTGTGCAGACACAGCAGCATTACAAGTGCTCCATGCTGTAAAATATAACCTTGATATATAATTTTGTCTCCATATTGTCACTCCAGGACTCCATATCAAAGGAAATAAATCTGCAACTACTTTTATAGTTAATTTAAGAATAGTTTCACTATTTTTTCAAGTAAAAAAGTGCCTCAAATCTAAAAAAATTGGTTGCTTTCTGGTTTCTCATATCATTGTAAACTGTTAGAGTTTTAAGCTGCTTGTCAAATAAGATATTTTTAGACATAGAGTTTTAGTTTTGTGAAACGGCAATAAACATTTTTCAGCATGTTCTGCTGTTAAACAGACCAAATGTTTCATCCATTGCGTTTTAAGAATAATCTTTAGCAGCCGCTCTTGATTATTATTTTCCTCATTTTAGGTTTTCCGTCTGTTTAACTTAATTTTTCACCTAATTGGCTGTTACCAGATTTACTTTTCATGTGCTTTGTTTTTTTTAAAATCTGTCATTTATAATCTGGCCGTTCACAATGATGTTCATAATCGCGTATTGCCCCCGTACAAAATATTAAAAAAGAAACAAAATAAAAGCAGCAAGCACAGCGGCTCACCTGTTAGCGCGGCAGCTCAGACTCTTTGTCGGCAGCCTGATTAGAAATTCAATGCACGCCGGCGCCATTAGAGAGTTCAGGCACATTTAACTCTCATGGGTGTGCAAAGCCTCGGGCACAGTGCCCCCTCTCGCACCCCTCCCACTCTCTTTATCTTTCAAAAAGATTGTTTTTTTAAATTATCTTTTATAGTGAGAAGTGTTTGCTTCACAATTAATGTGACACCACAGGCTAGTAATTTTGGTAATTGAGGCATTCTGGCCCAGGGAGCCCTGCAATATGGTAATTAAACCGTGGCTTTAATGCCAGACACTGTCACATCCAGAGGCGAACAAAGGGAATGAAGGACTTTAACATCCCAAGAAAACTCACCTGAACCCCTGGTGGCATCTTCAGAGGTGATATTAAGCATCATTGAACAGGTGTTAGATTGAACCAGAAAGTGTCTCCGCTGTGAATGAGAGGTGTATAATATTGCATATATTGTGGAGCACAAATTTCACACCATGTCTGTATTCGAGCGGCTGATTACATGTTGAAAAGAGGTCACAAAGACGCTCCCCCAGGTACTTTCGCTTTTTTACACTCGTATCATTCGACTGTCGGGACCAGAGCGGCGGTTATGTAACCCTCTCTGATGCTCCATCTGTTTACTTTGTCTTTTATTCTGTATGAAGGGATGAAGTTACTCATGCGTACACCTTAAAGGTAGCTGCAGTCACTTCCTGTCTGCAAAGAGGCGCAGCACAGAGAGGAGGAGGAGGAGGAGGAGGAGGAGGAGGAGGAGGAAGAGGAGGAAGAGCTGAGTCTAAGTCTCAATTTTCCACCTCTCTTCTCTCTGCTCTTATCAGCTTTTCTTCCCTCACCTCTTGGTCATGCTTCAGTTCAGGCGTCAGACTCGCGTCTCCAGAACAGATGTGATTTATCGGGGCACGTCTCTGCAGCAGCCCACCAACCTCAGTCCTCCCACAGCACCTCCTCTGTCTGCACTCTCACTTCCAGGGTTTGATACTCACAACCACAACAAACCTCCAACCACATCTAAGCAGAAAAACAAGACGAATCATGCACCGAAACATGCAGATACACACTTGTTTTAGGCGTTATGAAGCGCAACATATTTCCTTTCGTCTTGTTTTTGTTATGTAACAACTGTTTGGTACCTTGAGATGCAACTGTGGTGAGAAAAATCACATTAAAGAAAGTTTAAAGTTTGAGATTTGTTAAATCTTAAATACACAAACCAGCAATTTATTCTACTTTTTCCACCTAAACTGACCATGAACAATATACAGCATAATATCACTGCACAACAACATCTATAAGGATCAGACAACATGACAGTTACAGTGAAGTGACGCAAAGTTTCTCAGTGGATTTAATCTACTAGCTTAAGTATGATTTTAAGGCACTTACATTATAGCTGGTTTAGTATTTAACATGTAAAACATCTAATCGTCTTTAAATTATGATGCACTTTTAGAATAAACTATGCAACAATATAGAAACTGTTTAATTCAACTCTATTTGTCAAATATAAAAATTCCTCTAACACATTAATGTATCAGAAACAATAGTTGTCATGAATTCATAAAAAATAAACTAAATGGTGCCATTTTGCATAATGAGCACTTTATTTACAATAGCTGCTATTTCTTGTGCACTTTTACTGACAAACGGAGAACTTTAACTTGCAATTAAGTGTTTTAATACGCGGTTTTGTTAATGTCACTCAAGTTTAAGTTTTTGAAAGCTGATCTGCCTCAGAACAAAAGAAATACACGCTTCATACACAGATAAAGTTGGTAAAAAACAGCATCAGCATGACAGAGTTGCAACCTGGCATTGATGCTGTAAACAAACAGGAAAAAGAGTCAGTCACATGTTCTCACATGCAGGCTGGACAGACTATTATTACCAAGAACAGAGAAGCTGCAATTACAACAAACACAAAGAGGCTGTGACTTCTTCCTCTGCTCAAGGCGCCTCTGGTCTACAGCAAATAACTGTATATTCATAATCTAATGTATGAAACCATCTAAAGATGATCTTTACTTTAGTGTGAGTTTAGTTTAGGAGAGAAACGTTGAATAACAGGCAGAAAAACTGTTTACTGTCAAAACATGAGCCAAATATTAAATAGGAGATTTGAAAAACGCAGACTGAATAGAAAAGCTGTAAAAAGCTTCAAAGAGCCGTTAAAATCATTTTTATTCTGCTCTTTACATCGACAATATAAGGACGCGTTGATCGTCCTTGTGCTCCAGCCTTCATTAGCTTTCTCTTTGGGAATCGATGAGTGAAAGCTTCAGCCAAATGAAACCTCCGTCCTCGTCTGCATGTGGTCAAGTGTCTTTCTTCTCGCGTGCGTCACTGTACTAAAACTACTGCAGTGAATGTGTCTTATAGAAAACACAAAGCCGCCAGGTGAGAAAACGGAGTTCAAAGATAGAAATGAATTTGCGTCATTGGTTACATACAAGAGGGGGAATAAAAGGTTCAGTTTCAGAGAAGTATGACCTTCAGATGAATGCTTTATGTACAGTTTACTTCTTGTTTATCATGTTAGAGACTAAACAGTTATCTTTTTATACATCAGTACAAAAAACAACTAATATAAACAAGAAACTTCTTTTATTTTGATGTTTTAAATCATTTGAAAATTAAATTATAGAAGTTTGTCAGAAAAAAAAAACATCCCGACATGAAAATTTTTCTTCTTTTGATACTCAAAGTTACAATCTTATGTGCAAAAGTAAAAAATGAAACCCGAAGATGGTTATCCTGATTTTTCTAATCAACAAATTCAACTACATGTTGAGTAAATAATCTAAGTAGCAACGTACAATTTTAGTATTTAGAGTTCAAAAAGGCTTAAAGGAGATATGACAAGAAGCAGCTGTGACTTTCAAGCCTGCAAATGTCCAGTCATGTATCTCATCACCACGACAGGAAAGCAAATCAGCTCTCACAGCAGCATTAAGTCAGATTACAGTCAAGACCGCAGTCGTTTTTTAAGATCTCATTATTCCAAACTAGCCTTGTGTGAGACGACGCCGCCCCGATCCTGCCCCTTTGAAAACAACAAATCATCGTTCATACATGTACAGCACAGACTCTTTTCCCCCTGAGGACGCCTGCGTTACCTTTGAGAACATGAAATGCATCTATTTGCAGAAGAAGAGAAGTCATTGCTATGTTCTCGCACGAGCCCGTTGTTTAACAAGTCGAAGCCAGAGGTGTTGTTTTATTCAACTGAGTCATGTGGATGAAAACAATACTGCGTTGATGTTAGCCTCGGGAGGCTTTTTGCACGTTAACGTATGCACATGCAGGCACGTTCATCACTTAAACAAGCGCACGTGCGGCCATATATAGTATGTCAGAAGAGCAACATGCGAATAAATGAAGTGCACATCCTCCGTGGTGCAACTGTTCACTCATACATCCACACACAAACGAGGAGCAAAGCGTGGGCTCTGGTCTGTGCTGACAAAAAGCCCGAGTGGACCGGTGAGTCTGAACTTTTCCCCCCACTCCATCGTCGGAGTGGGCGAGAAAAGCACGGGTGATGCAAGCTCAGGCGGAGGCAAATTCTCATTTCCCTGCTTCAAAAAAAGCCGGCAGCTCTGGTGTTTGATGTCCTGGCAGCTGAGGCTTTCCCTCTGCTCTGCTGGTGAATACAACCTGACCCAGAATCCACTGCGGGGGAAGGCTGCGAGCACAGACTGCGGGGCTCGCCTTCTGTTCAGTCTCTGGCTTTCATGTGGAAGCCAAGAGCGTTGTGGGCATTTGTCTGTAGCGGTGGCTGAGTGGGCGTCGGGTGTCAGTGTGATACTCACTACAAGTACAATTACAGAAGCGGGATGATTAGGCTGACAAGAGCCCCTTTTTTTTCTTCCAATTTTCTCCTTTCACACCTTTTTTTTTATTATTCTCTTTGTTGACATTCATTTCCATCTTCCTCACAGCTATTTAGGCTCATTCAACCTCCTCGCCACATCACGTCGACCCGTTGGTGGCGCTGTTAAGAACTGACTGGACCTGCCTCCAATCAGCACTAATTGAAGAACACAGCTGTAATTAACATTGAGGTGTAATTGGCAAGCTTTAATGACCCTGCTTATCAAGTCAGGCTATTTTCCGCAGCGTGTGATGTTCTTCAGGTGATTAACTCTTCATTCGCCTTTTCACCGCTGCTGTCACCCCTCGACACCCACCCACACACTCACACACACACACACACACACACGCACAAAGGGGTACATTGATTTAGATAAATCCCCCGTATTTGCTGGTCACAGGTATGAACTGCTCAGTCAGAGAGGATCAATATCCCACATGCTGACAGTAATCACATCAGTTCATTAATGTTCTTTATGTGCAATATGTCTCACATTTCTGAGATGAGAATTTGACTCCTTATGATGAAAAAATCTAATAAAAATAAACAAGAATGAGCATAAGTGGAAATGCTGACGAGTATGAAAGCCCATCTCTGCCAAGAAAGGAAAAAAAGGTTGACTTTTAATTACAACAAACAAAAATATTTAACTAAGTTAAAATACTAACTTATTTAAAAACCAAAAATGTATTTTGAAATTACTGTTTTTTGAGGCTTAGAGGAGTCAAATGTTTATTGATAATTCCATCAATATGACTGAAAGTAGTTAGTTTTTTAATAATCCAGATCTACAAAAAGTCAGAATTTTGGCTTTAATTTTGACTTCATGTGTGCTTTCTTATAATTCTATCCGTATTTATATTTGTTTGTTTTCTCTTTTTCTGTCAAAGACAAGTCTCCACAATTAAGCAACTCGTGCAAATGTAAAAAACAAAAATAAACTGTATA